>PVJO010007568.1:0-80959 GCA_004026905.1 Hystrix cristata
GTTATCCTTCTCAGTTTGTTCTCCAATTTGGTTTGATATTTTCTTTGTATGAGGTTACAAAAAGATAGGTAATAGCGTCCTCCTTGGGGGTGTCTGTTTTTGCGGTTTCTTCTGGGTATATGTGTTTCTTGGTTCTTATGACATTTAGACCTCCAGGGTTATCTTCAATGTCAAGGTGATGGTTAGTTCCAATTGGTAACAGTGACTTCAGAGAGAAGAAGAGAAAGGAGAATAACAAAGCAAAAAGCTAAAAGAGGGACCATGGGAGAAGAAAGACGGGGAAAAAACAAACATACAAACAACCAAAAAAAAAAAAAAAAGAAAAGAAGAACAGCAAAAATCAAGTCTGGGGGGAAAAGCAGCAGACAGTGTTACCCGTGTTCAGTTCCCCACCGAATGCCTGAATGTTGATGGGTCCAGACCCTGCCGGCGCGCGGGCGAGTTGCGCGCTGCCCGCAGCGCGGTCGGCGTGTGGGCCTAACCATGTCTTTAGATCATATTGGTTATTGTTCTCACAATCAGATCACATGGTCTGTGTTCCTTATACGTTGTCCAGCTTCTGTGTGAATCTTCCAGTGTGTTTACAACCAGGACACTACTTTACTGTGAACAAGTGGGTCTAATCCACACCTTGTAATGTAACTTTTTAATATGAAAATAAAATGGGGCTTCAGATTACAGTGGGGTGGCAGCATGGATGTAAACCAGCCATGTGGTAGGAACTCAGCCATTCTCTTGATGTACAGCAAGAAAAATACTAGGGTCACTTGGTAAGATTCACCCATTGTCGCCATGTCAGAATTTAAGAGTTAAGCAACAACTCATACTCTGTCTCCAGCATTTTCTAGGCAGTCTTACTTTATAAATGAGTGTTCATTTTTCAGTTGATCAGAAAATGAAGTATTCACCTGAAAATAAAAAGAAGATATATTTACTAAGAGGAAAATAAAAAGGAAATATACTTACTAAGGGTAACCATGAACATTCTCTAAAGAATGTTGGTCATTTTAGACAGGGTACAAAAATGGAACTTCTCAACCTTTCCGTTTTTAATTATCTACCCATCTACAGTGACAGCTGTTTCTTAAAAACATTATCAAGTGTGCTAGTCAGCCTTTTGTTACTGTGACCAAATACCTGAGAAAATCAACTGAAAAGAGGAAAGATACACTTTGGGTCACGGTTTCAGACTTCTCTGTCTGTGGTCAGTTGACCGTATTGCATTCAGCCTGTGATGAGGCGGAATATGATGGAGGGGTGTGTATGGTAGAACAGGGCTGCTCACCTTGTGACAGCCAGGAAGCAAAGATGCAGCCTTCAAGGGCACACCCCCAGGGCTTACTTCCTCCAGCCAGGCCCCACCTGTTAGAGTCCCACCACCTACCCGCACTCTGTTGAATTATGAACCCATCATGGAGCCTAGCCCCTCACAAAGGCCTTACCTCTGAACACTGCTGCCTTGGAGATCAAGTCTCTAACACAAGAGCTTTGGGTGGACATTTCAGATCTAAAACGGAGCACCAAGCAACAGAGTGTCTGACAGTCCAAGTTTGTTTCACCTAAGACTCAGGAATCCTGATAAAGTCGGAGCTGAAGGTGGTGGACAAGTCTTGAAAATGGTCCACGGACTGTGCCAATTACTGTGTGCAGGGCCCTGGTGTCCAGGAGTAGTGAAGCCCTGATGTGAGGGCTCATCAGTGGTTTCCTCGTGTTAAAACCATCTATCTCCTTGCAAGTAACAATTAGAAGAAGAAAACGTGAGTTGTTCGAGCCTGTCTGATCAAATTAGGATGTTCCTCTTTACTTGTTATTGATGCTATGATTATATTGTTATAAAAAGGAAGCTAAAATTTGAACTTGTTACTATACCAACATTTTAAATGGAATACCAACATTTTATACCAACATTTTAAATGGAATAAAATGTGTGTGTTGAACTTATTTTTTTCCATAAAAACATTTTACTATATGAAGGAAAAAATTAATATATACCTTTTCAAATTCACAGAAGATATTAATAACCTTAAGTCTGTATACATTACCAATATTAAAATATTCATAGAAGATAAAGGCTTTAGGGTTCTAACATATAAAAGTATATTTACTTTAAAATTACTAATTCTTTAAAAATTCTTTAAAAATTACTAATTACTAATTTTTTTAAGTATGATATTTTATTTCGTAACTGAAACTTTTCATCATGCATAAATTTAAATTCCTCTAGATGGCATTTTTAGAATTTCTGAAATTTGTATATAAGAGAAGATTTTTTTAAAAACCTGAAGTAACCGACAGTATCTTGTTGTAGAGCCCGACCCTCTAAAACTTGTGAAAGATACTTCAGTGTCCTCAGTTCTATGCCCCAAAGGGATTTGGATAGCTATGAAGAATTATTCTAATAAAGGAGCTTGCCAAATATTTTTGTTGAAGATGTTGCCTCATGAAATGATTGTGTGCAGCACAACCTGAAACCTTTAAGTAATAAGTTACTCGGTCTGACGTTGTCACTTCTGTACTAACCAGGCCACAGTTGTGATTCATGAAATGAATGTTACACTGTGCTTCGACACGCAAGGTGAACATGCTGTGTGGAGTGTTTGATGAGATCCGCATACTTCATTCGGCTTAAAGCTGAGTCATTTAAAGACAAATAAGTAACTCACCTTCTAGATGATTGAAAGGGAGACACAGAGATGTTTCACTCTGGAGAGAGCCAGAAGCAGTTTCCACAGCAGCTTGTGTACCTGCAGTGGAATTCCACACAAGAACAGTGCTCTGTCTTCTCGTTTGCCCAGTGGCATTTCTAACTCCTGGGTTAATACTGCTGAGAGAAAAGGCACAGCGCATCTTATAAACTATAAGATACCTAAGTACACGTGGGTTAATACGTAAGCTTCTAGGAATTGAAATTTTTTTTAGTAAGAATTATAAGGTAGGACCACTTACCTTACACTTGATAGCAGCCGACGAAGAGTGGGAAACCGTCATCAAGCTTGCAGAGTCGCGCAGGATGCCTCGTCCTAACTGATAGAATGTTGTGACTTGCAGCGGTTAACACAGCATGTCACTGTTGAATCTGTCGTGGGTGCCCTTCATATAATGCGTGTGCCCCAATCAGTTCCTCCCCAATCAATGACTCCTCTTTCACCTTAGAATCAAAAGGTGGTATCATGCATCTAGCTTCCTGTAAATTAATCTTTCTGTTTTGAAACACTCCACAAATCTTCTGGTGGTAACGCGAGTTGTTCTTGCCTCCCTTTGCTTTATCATACTACCCTTTCCCTGATAAATCTAGGATGGCTCCTGCCCATTAGGAATCTTGGCCTACTACGAGGGGGATAGAAATGTAGGAGATCCTGTTTTCTTTAACTTGCCATGGCAGTAGAAACAAAAAGGAGGCATTCCATTCCTAGCTTAGTGTAGCATGATGTTAAATAAACAGCAGACTATATCATAACATAGTCCACTCTCTTCTGGTAGCACCATCCCATCTTCATTTTCCATGTTCCCATGCTTCTCATCATCTGTATGTCGTGACAAGAAACTGGGGAATTATCAGAGGGCAATGAAAGAACAAAATTGGAAATATCACTGTTATTTACAATTTGAAGCTACCTGTCCTCTAAAAAATTTCACAAGGATTTTTAGTTATAGTCTTATGATTTGGGGCACATTTTGCCATGCAAAAAACTAGCCATCAGCCACAAAAAATTTCCACATGTATCAGGATCCACTCAACATCTTGGCTGCAAGATTGTCACTTAGATCATTTTCTGTTGCCAGTGTTAATAAATGAGATGCAAACAAATTAGCGAATTGTAAGATACCACAAGAATGGTCAAGGCAACATGTTTTCAGGCAAGAAGGTCATTATGAGATAAGCTTGTTCGGTAAATAAGCATGTTTGGGCCAGTACCAGTGCCTGATGCAGAAGAACAAAATTACCCATAATTCCAGAACCTCCTGCTGCTTTGCAGGGAATTCAGTATAAGTTCCCCGCCTGCTTTCTTAAGTGTTTTTCAGCTTAAGGGAAGTCAGTCTGATGGTGGATATGGTGATCTTTCACACACATCACTGAGTGCCTACACTCAGTGACTAGACATATCCTCAGGGTACTGAGGTCTGTAGGAGGAGGTTCCTTTCCTTCACCTTCACTCATCTACTGTAGAACTACACACGGGGAGAGGGTGATGTGCAACATTGATTTAGATGAAGGCCTTGATCATAACCAGAGCGGTCTTTCAAGTTTGCTGATTCCTTGGTTATGCCATTAGGAGGCGCTCTTGCCATGTCCCACACACAGATTTGCTCTGTCATAGCTAGGTAAAGTGCTCCATTCATTCCACCAGTGTGTTGGATCTTTCCATGTGCCTGGGAGTTCTGCCTTAAGGAACTCCATGATTCATTTGTTGTGATGAAAATTAGTGCCTGTGTGTTTGGCCTTTATTTTTATGGTACATCCCTCTCATTTTAATCTCTATGTATTACAGTATAGACTTTAGAATATGTAGAGAAGCAGGCCCATGTGCTAAGCTTGGTTCTACTCTGCACTAGCCTTGGGTCCATTCTAACCTTTCACATCCTCCTGATTATTTTGAGGATTAAAGTACGCCTAAATGAACATGCGTGATGTGTATAATTATATGTTTAATAAATACTTTTCCAATTCTTAAGTTTATTACAATGAACTTGATATATAGTGAATTTTACAGGTTGTCTTGTTGATACATTGTTTATAGTTTCCCTGATTTTAGATAATGTTGCAATAATAAGCATTTGATAATCACTTTTAGCTCTTCAATCACTTTTAGAAATCTAGTTATTCCTCTAAGGTACATTTTGTTTCTGTTTTCATTGCCTACCAAAAGTGAAAAAAAAAAAAAATTCTTCCTGTGGAGAAAGTCACATGCTAGAATAGTTTCGTGCTCACATTCCACATTTTGATAATTTGGATAATTATTTTATCAATATAACATACCTTTATGAAGCTCATCAATTTTTTTATTATATATAAAAAGTATTCAGAATTCTTGACCATAATATTGGATTTAGGTCCCACACTATCGAATATAAACGTTTCTGCTGTACGCTACAACACTGACTTTTGAGTCATTTCTGTAATTATAATGGTGGCTGTAAGTTTTTTGGTTTTGTTGATTTTGCTTTGCTGAAACGTAAGACTACTGGAGTTAGATGAAATATAGTTTGATGGCTATTGCTCACCGGGAGTCCTAAACTGCATGCCCATATTATGGTTATTTTCCTTGCCTGTTCTGGAAGCTATATCCACAGCAATACTTCTCCTCTTAAAGATGGCCTATTTTCAGTGAGATGACTGTATTTGGAATTTCTAGAAAGTTCAGTGGTTGTGATTGAATGCTTTTAATTTTCATGAGATCTTCCTGGATAACTGAGTCCAAATTGAGAACTTTTGAACACACATTAAAATCTATATAAATCTGCCTGTGGCTGGCCATTTGTTTTAAGGATGTGAACTCTAGTCAGCGTCAAATTTGGGACTATGTAGAGGATTTAGCCATTGTATTTTAATGACACCACAAGAACAAATGTGTTCGATTCATTTGTGAGCTCTCATGAATTACCAAGAATCGCTTTGTTCTTAGCTGTTGGGTTCTTAGCAACGTCTTATTTGTTTCAGCAAATATATTTCTTTGTGGTAGACCGTGGTGTTTGGTGGGGAATAGGAACTGGATTTTATGCTCATGTAAGTGGTAAATAACTAAACCATTGGCTATCTAATTGTCACCATATTGCCAAGGTCAAGAACAAGGTGCGGGATTCATTAAAGGACACTTGACTAGTGTTCTACAGGAAGGGATGCTGTAGCTGAGATGTCAAAGATCAGAAGGAGTCAGTATGGCAGAGGTGAGGAAAAATCATTTTAAAACGAGGGACCACAGTGTTCCAAGCCTACAGAGCTGTACTGTAAGGGCTGGATGAAGTCAAGTGAGACTGGAAAACACAGAGCCCAGGGACCTTTCAGGAGGTGGGACTGGATCATGTGGGACTCAGAAGCCAGGTAAAAACTATGGAAACTATTTAAGAAGAGGAGTCATACAGTCTGATACAAACTTGTAAATGTTATTCTTGCATCTGCATGGAACAAGGTTTTGTAGGGAAATGAAGGTAGGGGGATGTTTGGCACATTCACTGGAGGTTGGTATGTTTTGGAACTTCAGCAGTGGCAGGGGAGTGGAATTTGAAGCAAGGAAAATTTTCATGCCATTAGTTCTTGTTTGTTTTGTGTTCGTACTGGAATATTAAAGTACCAAAAATTCAATCAAATAACATTTCAGTAAAATCAAGTCCTCCTCCTTTGCCACTCATGGTGGTAATGCAGACCTAGGTCCTTTTTCTTCTGTTGGTCTGTCACAACAAAGAAAGTAGGTCTTTGCCTGTGTCATGCTGGGGAAGCCACTTTTTGTCTTAGGGGAGCCCGTGACCCACCTGGAATTGGGGGACATGTGAAATTGAGGCCCAGAAAGGACAAAGATAAATGTTTCCTTTTCTCTTAAATTCCTCTCAGTTCCTGGCACAGATATCTCTATGTTATGGGGATCATAAAGTATCTGTTGAAGAAATGACCAGGTATACTGTACGGGAGACATTATAGGACTCAAATAGTTATCAGGGAGTCTGTAAGTACCTTGGAGATTGCAGGGAATGTTCCATGAAGAATATGTGTCTGCCTTCAATCCTGAGGTTAGTTGGCATTTGTGTTTTTGGAAGGGAAGGGCAGTTGGGAGGGCATTGAAGGGAAAGGTGACCTCCGTGCAAAGCAGGAGGCATGTGTGAGCCCTGAAACTCCATGCACAAGGCAGGGTAGGGTGAGGTTAGAGATGGGGCAGAGACACATACGCTGCTAATGGTGGGTGAAGAGGGAGTAAATCAGAATGGAGTAAGTTGAGAGAGTATTTCCAGAAACACCAATTAAAATTTGTGTTAGTATTCAATAGTGAGGTTTATAAGCAGCTGGGTAGAAAAGAGGCATGAAAGATGAGTAGTGAGAAAGTTTAGAAATTTAGCTGGAAATGGCTGTGTTCACCTCCTCTTCCTTCTCAGCCTTTTGAGCTGTAGTCTTCTACACATAGCTTCAGGAATTTTCTTCTTCCAGAAATCCTTTCTTCTAACCCTCCCCCTTGTTTGTACTTGTCTGTGGTGGCTCCTGGTTGCTGGATGAATAAAATGAAGTCAGATGAAAGTACTGGTCATGGCTTCGAACCAATGTCTGCACCTCTTCACCTCTATCTTACATTGCCCGATTCCCACTATTGACGTGTTTGTGTACAGCTGTCTCTTGGTATGTGAGGAGTGTTGATTCTAGGATCTCCCCCAAACTAACATCCCAGGATACTCAAATTCTTTGTCTCAAACAGCATAGAATTTGCATATAACCTGTTCACAGTCTTCCACATGATTTGTCACTTCTAGATTACTTACAAGACCTAAAACAGTGTAAGTACTATGTAAAAGGATGCAATATATTATTGAGGAAATAGTGATAATATGACAAGAAAAAAAATCTGTATGCTCCTAATACAGAAGCAACCATCATAGGCCTAATTAAATGTAACCTGATCTTCCATTGGTGGATTCCACAGATACAGGGGGCCCACTGTACATATGGCTATAAATCAACATCTTCCTAATAAATTCATGACTGCAATCTGTCCTTATCTTCTCAAGAAAGGCCTATTCATTTCTGCTAACCAAACACCACTTTTGCTTAAGATTTACTTCCAGTATGAAAACTTTTTCCAACCAAAGTGAATTTACCTGGACTTTCCTTTCTTCGTCTGCACAATGGTACACAAATTGAGGGGAGGGTTAGCAAGGAATCTAACTAAAGAAGCGTTGGTTTCTTGAAGGAAGGTTGAAGGAGAGGAGCAGCATGATGCCCCCTGGTGGTCCACATCCATTACCAAGGCCCTCTCTTACTTGACCATGGCAGGCTTCTCAGCGATGCTAAAAGTAGCCATGTGTTGGTCGTACCTGCTTCAGGACTCTATCATGCAACAGAAATCTACAGATGTGGGATATGAGAAGTATAAGAACATACACAGGTGGAGACCAGACAAGGGAGCAGCTCAGTCTGCTGAGGGGTGAGGGGACGTGTCTCTTGACAAGGTGACGTTTGCAGAATAGCAGAGACGATGAGGAAAGTTCCTGCAGGTAGTGGCTCGGCCTCCTTGGGTATCAGAGCCCACATCAGGGCTAAGGACAGATGGGTGCTCAGTAAATGGTTTGCAGATGAATCCTGTGCTCTCTAAAGTATATTTACTACTAGTCATTCAGTCTTCTGTAACTGATGTAAAGGGAAAACTATCTAAATTTTAAAAAAGAAACAACTTTACTTGCTGTTCCAGGATATGAATGAATTTGAAACTCGTGTTGAACAATCGCAAAAGCCAGTGAGTACGGTGTGTTAAAACTCCAATGTGAGACTCAATCACAGGAGGCACTAACTATGTGACATGTTAGTTGGACAAAGAGGAGGTCATCTAGATGTACAACTGTGGATCAGGGAGGAGAAATGCGTATCCAAACTTTGGGATGTCTGTCTGTCTGGTGGTGTTCTTTTGATGCCATTGGGGGACATTTGGATATTCCACTTATTATGGGAGATCATTGTCATCCCAAATGAAAACATTCATCATTTTAAATCTTACTCAAAGTTCTCACATCTCTGGGATGGTTTAAGAGAAAGGAACCAACCCATACTGAACACATGAATTAATCTATACACATATGAATGTCTTTGTTTCTTCTTCCTTTTTTCTGCCTGTTTATACTGTAATCTTAATAAATGCAGCATTTTAATGAGCTTTGACGGGATTACCTTCAGAGAGTTGGTGCAGGATGCTCCTCAGAGACGCATAACTGAAGTTCTCAGTTTCTGGAGGGGAGTCTTCCTCATTAGCTGGGACAGCTCGGAGCGTGAGGGCTCGGGGGGCTGCCAGCTCCTGCACGAGGCCACCTGTGCTTGCGCAGGAGCAGGCCTCGTCTCTGCCCTGCTGTGGACTAACCCCAGGGCTTTCATTCAAACTGTCAGGCGGGTTCCCCAGAGCAAGTGCTGATGGTGTGTCACGTTGGTGCCTCCAGAGGAGCAGTGCTGACACCTACTAATAGTCTGACAAACGGTTAAGTAGCTGCTTGTGCTCGAGCTGAAGAATCCAGCACGCCGTACGGAGCGCTGGGCCTGGTGCACATGTTCTCTGCACGTGCACCACTGGCAAAGAGGATCTGTGCTCTGCGTGGGCGCGCTCCAGCCCGTTCAGCCCCAACTCCATACCCTGCAAAATACGTTGCCAGAGTAACCTGCTTTTAAATAAGCAAGACTTCTTGTGGCTGTGGGCAGATTTTTATATGACTTGAATTTTGGCTGCCTGGCATCCAAAACCCATTTTATGTTTTGGATGTCTCCAACTGTATGCTTTGGAGAAGAGGTCAGAGACCAGCTTCATTCACAGAAGGTGAAAGGTCAGTCCTCCCATCCTGACCTGCCAGGGAGACCATGGGCACCTGGTCGGGCAAGAGACTCTTAGGAGGCCTTTAATCTGCATCAAGTGAGGGAAGGAAATAGGAGGAGAGAATTCTGAGTGGAAGCAGCCAGTCAGGGATCAGGAACAGGTGTTCACAGGCGCCAGGATTCTGGGGAAGCAGAGGCCGCACCGGACTTTTTCCAGGATGGGGTAGCGGCTGAGTTGCTTGTGCATAAGCACTCTGCCTGGCAGTGATTTTGCAGGCCAGCCTTTGCAGAGGTTCCGAGACCTGTTTGATATTATTTTAATATTTTTATATTGTTCAACTATGAATAAAATTATTTTAATCATTCCTTCCTTTAGGGAGGATCTAGAGGTGAGCTGCATTAAGACAAGGATCCTCTCTACGGTTTGCAGCTGAGAAGCCTAACTCATTCATTTGTGTCCAGGCTTGGTGATTGTCTAGTGGTCACTGAGGTAATAGCCTTGACTTAAGGCCTTGGCCAGGCATCTAAGTGTCGGGCCATGAGTCAGTGGAATGCAATCTCCTGTTTAGTACTGACCCTCACCCATGTGTCTGCTCTGCGTCTCCTTTATTTAAAATACCTTCCTCATTCAGGTTCCTGCATATGTTGGCCTCTCTACTGATATGTGTCACCTCGGAGCTCCTTGTTATCATATGAATTAGATATAGGTACAGTGCCCTGAAGGGTAGGCCAGTAGTAGGCCACAAGGTGGGAGTGCTCTCTGCATTAGGCCCGGCCGGGGACTCCTTGGCCATTTGTTGGAGAGGCATCTGTTCTTATGGCCCCAATTAATTTAGTACATGCTGCTTTGTAAAGTGCTAGTGTGCTGTGGAAGTAGGCAATGTATTGTAATGACATTATGGAGTCATTCATTCTTGCCCTGACAGTTCCAATTCGAGATCCCCCTGCCAAACCCAACCAAAAGGAAGGAAATCTTTACTAATTAACTCTGTGTTTAGCTTCAGATATGGGATTCTTTCTTATTTCGTGTATGTATTTTGGAGTGTGTAAGAGATAGGGTAGAAAAAGAAGAGTTGAGATAGCAGAAGTAAATGTTTGAGTTTAAAATAACACCTCCGATATTATTATATTACACTCCTGTGTTTCACAGCAACAAAACAATAGTCCTGGTGGTCTCAAGACTGTAGTCAGTATACAGATCATGTGTGCTGGTGGTGGTTCACTCAAAACAGACTTTTAATCCCTAAAAACCATCTTTGTACTTTTCTGCACTTCTCCTCACAGCTCTATAGAAGCCTATAGGGTTTCATAGGCCTCCAATTATTGAAGAGTAACTATCCCTGTTAACAGGACAAAAAATTTAGAAAGGAACTGGAGATGAGCTGCATTCTTTGGGTTTTGTTTTAATTGACGTATGATAATATCATAAATAGTGTGATGTTTGGGTATACACATGTATTTATATAAGTGCGCGTGCGCGCGCACACACATGCACACGCACAAAATGTAATAGTTCCTCTGGCTGTAACTTTGTACTTGTCGCCCAGTCTCTCCCTTCCTCCTCTCCCACAGCCCTTCCCTGGCTTTTGGTAGCCACATTTCTACTGTCTGTGTCTGTGTGAACACTTTCTTTAGCCTCCACAAATGAGTAAGATAGTGAGGTGTTCGGCTTTCTGTGCCTGACTTCTTTTACTTCGTGTCCTCAGGGTCCATCCATGTTGCTGCAAATGACAAGGTCTTATCTTCTTTTGGAGCTTAGTTCCTTGATGTGTCTGCCACATTCATGGATGTTTGGGTTGATTCGTTACCTTAACTGTTGTTGACAGTGCTGCGATAACATGGGAGTGCACATATTTCTTCAACACACTGATTTCATTCCCACTTTGGATGTTTATCTCATAGTGGGAATGCCGAATCATATGGGAGATTTATCTTTTAATACTTCAAGGAAACTCTATATTGTTTTCCATAATGACTGTGCAGTACTAATTTATACTCAAACCCACACTGAATAGGAGTTTCACTTTCTGCACATCCAAACCACCATTCGTTATCTCTTCACTTCAGGATAACAGCCGTTCACCATGACACGGGGGAGATGATAGCTCATAGTGGCTTTGTGTTTCCCTGATGAGTAATAGTGAACATTTTTTCATATACTTATTGACTATTTGTGCATGTCTTCTTTTTAAAAATGTCTTTTCAAGTCTTTTGTTCATTTAAAACATTTGATGATCATGATGACAACTATTGTTATTATCATTATTTTGCTATTGAGTTAATTTATTTTCTTTTTCTTTTCTTTCTTTCTTTTATTTTTTGTGTGTGTGTTGTTTTGTTTTGTTTTGTTTTTTGAAACAGAGTCTCACTATGTAGTTCAGCCTGGCCTTGAACTCACTATGTAATCCAGGCTGGCCTTGAACTTGCACTGATCCTCCTGCCTCAGCCTTCCAAGTGCTGGGATTACAGGAGCGTGCCACTGTGCCTGGCAAGTTCATTTTAAAGCAAAGAAGTGAAGGCCAAAGTAGTTGTTCTGCCTATGAGACCTGTGTGATTATTGGCTTTCAGAGAGTTCTAGCTGGTTAGGAGTGGGGGGTGTATACCAACCCCAATCCCTGAAGATACTGAAGGTCAGACATGTATAGGCCCCACCTACCTCCTGAATTCCCACTTGGAATCTCCACAGAGCTTGCTGGAAAAGGAGCCTCAACCTCATCGTTTCAGCAAACACAAGTTTATTGGTGTAAAAGTGCCTGGCTTTTGTTCACTTTGCTTTTCACCCCTCGCAGAGTCCTTTGTCTTTGACCAATGTCTGTTCTCTTCCTAGGGAAGAGTGATCCTTTCTGCTTGTTGGAGTTGGGCAACGACCGACTTCAGACACACACCATTTACAAAAACCTCAACCCTGAATGGAACAAAGTGTTTACATTGTAAGTGCTTTAGCCCCTGGAATACAGAGCAGCAGCTATAACGTACAGAGCAATTCTGCCTGATGTCTTTAGGGTGTGCTGGGGCTCTTGAATGGAACTTTCTGTCCATTTTTAAGTGCAAAGAATGAATTTTATTGTTTTTCTCCCCTTCTGAAAGCCTTTTATCCTTTCACTTTATAGAATGTGATGTTAATAATAGAAGGGACCCTTTGCAACTGCAAGGGAATGTTACAGGAGACACTTATAAAGCAGATCTCTTAGTGGCTAAATTAACCTGTGGGTAGAAGGAAACGTGTATCTAGAATAATTCATTCCTGGTTTAAGGAAAGTTACAAATGGAGCCCTGACTTAAATTCAAGGGGCTTATATATTAGAACATTATTCCAATGCCTGAAGACCTGTGTTCTGCCAGTCTTTTGGGAAATACAGATTATCTTTGACTCCTTAAAGACTCCCAAAGGCTCCCTGCTCCCATTTATCTGAGTGGCCCACTCCATATCTAAATGCCACACTCGGGCACTTAGGGGGCTGGATGTGTTTAAATTTCCTGTTTTGCTTTATATTTCAGGACACTTGAGCTTGAAGGGGAGACCCTTGTTGAATTTGGGTGAAATGATAGTGTTACCCCCAGGAAGCTGCAGAAGTGCTTAGTCTGTACTTGAAAGTGGAGAAGCCCAGTATGTTTCTAGTGGTGCTGATGGCATTAGTAGGAAATTCTCAAGGAACAGTAAGGCAAAGATCAGGTCTTCCAATTCCCAGATCTAAGAGTCTCTTAGTTTCTGAACAATTTGCTGATGGCTGTGCCTGTTTTTCGTTGTTGCTGGTATGTGGCTTCTGGTCAACACAGAAAATAACATTTCTAAATATGCGTGGGATTTTTGGTAGTTTGTGTTACCATAGTAGGAGGCTTTCTATATATCTCAGCAAATATTAATTTTCCACCTTTTTCCAAAAGAGAATTCTTCATTAGTTTAAAGAAAATGTTATTTTTACTTTTATGACTGGTAGCTATTTCGAAATCACTTTTCTTTTACCGTCCTCATTATTTCCCTACTTTTCTTCCTTTACCCTGTTTCTTTAATCGTCCCACCCCTGGGTACCTGTAAATAGGGGAATGTCACCGTGCAAGAGTTGGCTTGGTTCTTTTCGTGTGGATGTCTGAATCTGCTATGATGGAAGGTTTGGGAATACAGTCAGTTTGATTTAATTTTTGGAATTTAATTAAATGGTAGTTTTATACTCTGAGGACACACAGACTTAATTAGTGAAACAATGTTTTCAGATCTTCATGGAACAGGCTTCACATGTGTGTTTTTTTAATGTATAATACCTGCTATTTCTTGTTTCAGTCCCATTAAAGATATCCACGACGTTTTAGAAGTGACAGTGTTTGATGAAGATGGAGATAAACCCCCAGATTTTCTTGGAAAAGTTGCGATTCCCTTGCTGTCTGTAAGTTTTCTTTGTTAGTCAACTACTTTTGAGTCATTTTACAGTTGATGACTTTCTATAGTCCGTGGTTAGTTATTGTCAGTCTGGGAGAAGAGAAAAAAATCCTAGCTGCAGCAGGAAACTACTGTTTTACTCCTTATCCTGACATTTCAGATATTAAGAAACACATACATTTACGTCAGTCCAGTATTGATTTAACCAGCCGAAATGTTTTGATCAGTCTTTCAATTCGTGCTCAGTCTTACTTTTCAGCTTAAGTTGGGGACTTCAATTTGATTTTAAGGAATATAGAGACCTACAACTGATTTTTGCTTTTATTAATGAAAATATACGTGTATTTCTTTACGTCCTCTTTCTGCATATTTCTTCAAGGGTTAATTGGTGGTAATTGCATGTTTGCTCTCAGTTCTACTAAAGACCGTGTTCCCAAAAGTTCCATGTGTCATTTTAATAGCGATGCATGTTTTCATTATTGAAAAGGACTTTGTGGAAGAGAACAAGAGCCCTGTCTTGGAAAAGGAAGTGTGTTTTGATAGTCCAATTAAAAGGTAATTCAGGGTCAGCTAAGAGAGAACGCCGAATGAGGAAAATGCTTATACAGTGCAGAAGAAAGAGCATCAGAGCCTGCAAAGAAGACCAGAGGGTGAAAGCTGGGAGTGATCCTCTGTTGATGTGTTTGAGAAGAAAGAATTCAGTTTTTTGTCCTGTGATTTCATCAGCCAACGAAACTTTATTTCTTCCCAAAGACTTTATTTTCCAAAACTATTTGTACATTTTCATGGGTGACACACTCTGTAATTTCACCGTGCGATGAGTCTAGCTTGCGCGGTGTTTACAGGGGTGGGAATGCTGTACCTCTTAATATCTCTTCGTCTGTTTTTGATCGCCTGGTTAATTTCTCCCCAAGTTCTCATAGCCCTGATGTTACTCCAAGTGCCTGCGTGGAGCATCTGCTCCCTGATACAGCCGGCTCCTGCCAAATGCTCTGAGCCATTGGCGGCGGGCTGCGGGGCCGCAGAGAGCAGATAGTAATTTGGGACCCCTCCCCCTGCTTTTTATTACAACTTTGTCGGTTATTCCTGAAAGAGTATATGTAACAGGAATATGAGGCACACTTTCAAGATGTCTAAAGGGACCACCACAAAAACTCTCCTTTACAATTCAATTTAGTTCCTGTCCCTCTGTCCCTCCATCTCTCTGTCCCTCTGTCTGTCTGCCTCTCTCCTTACACTTATAGATACATCTTAGTAGCACTCTTTTTTCCTTGCTAGAACATACTTGAGATTTTTTGAGCACCTCCCTCTGTTTTGTTTATAAAAGTTTTGTGTACTTGGTGTTTCTAGAATACCAACAATTGACTTATAGTACAGTGCTTGCTTTTTTCTCTCCTTCTTGCTCCTCCCTCCATGTTTGGCAGAGCTAAGAAATTCCCACCAGCTAAATCAGGGCACTTCATGTTTGACACTGTTAATGTTTGGGGCCAAAGCATTCTCTGCTATACGGTACCTTCCTGAGCTTTTCGGAATGTCCAGAAGCCCTCAACTTCTCCGCACTAGAAGACAGCAGCATCCGCCACCCACTGCTACCGCGACAACCTAAGACGTCCACAGACACTGATGAAAATCCTGAGTGGAGGGTAAATCACTCCTACTGGAGAACAGTTGACCCAAATTAATGCATTTTTCAAAACAGTTTTCCCAAAACACAAGGTAGAATGTTTTGGGAAAGATCTAATTTCAACACAAGCATCCTCCCGTCTGGTCAGTTTCCAGGTTGGTGGCAAGGCCGCCCGGTGTCTGGTAATCATTCATTCACCAAATATTGATCAAATGCCTCTGTCTGCCAGGCACTGCTTTAGGCGACAGGATTTTAATGACAGAAACGTTCCCTCCTCATTGGCATCTATTCTGTAGCTTCAAAAATGCATAGGCGATGATGTGTAAAACCAAGCAAAAACAATATTCAGTGTGTTAGATGGTGACGGCTCAGGTTGGGGAGAGGGCCAGTTTTCCATTGCTGACCAGTGAAGGCCTCACAGAAAAGGGACAGTAGAGTGCGACTTAAAGAGGTGAGAGAGGCAGCCATATGGCTATCTGGGGAAAGGTCCGAGTAGGAAATCTTCTAGTTCAGAGGCTCTCAGACTGTCCAATTCCAAAAAAACAAAACAAAACAAAAAGCCAGGCACCCTGTTGGATGGAATGGAGCGAGCACGTGGAGAAGAGCAGATGAGGGACAGGAAAAGACACTGGAATGGGGCAGGCAGGAGAGAATCCTGAAAGACGTTGCAACTTGAAAAGTTTGAAGAGTATTGGATTTTTCTTAGGGGGGCATGGAAAACCACAGAGCTTTGCGCCAGAGAGTGGTTGATTTGTTTTACATTGTTTTTCTCTTTTCCTAATAAAACTGGGCCATGACATACCCCAGTGTGAAAGCTCTCTGCCCTACTAGGTGCCTGGCCTGTGTTCGTGGGGACTTCTGGTTCCCTGGGAGAGTGCCCTGAACAGGATGCAACAGCTGCTGATGTTCAGTGTGGTGCGTTCTGTTCAGATTCACCTTGATTTCCTTGACTGATAAATTGGGAAAATAATCACACCTCACTTCGGATCTGTGTGCATTCTGCTTGGTGTTAGAGGTTCCCCTCAAACAAGCCCTCTCCAGACTAAATGACCCCTATGTCTCGCGTCGATGTAAATATGATTTTATTGTTTTAAGTTTGTACGACGGGATGGGGATTTAGCTTAGTGGTAGAGTGCTTGCCTCACAAGTGCAAGGCCCTGAGTTCGATCCCCAGCTCCTCCCCCAAATAGAAGTTTGTATGAGTACATGTTTGCAGTACATAATGATTACATTCATTGCAAAGACTTGGAACATGTATCTAGGACATCTTAATTATTTTTACTAACTCTTCTTCTCCCTTCTCTTTCTCTCCATCTCTTGGTATGTTATGATTTTAAAACTGTTACGACATTCAGTATAATTGGCAAGCTGCAAACCGATTATTTAATTAATTGTTCTATTTTCAAATACTTCTAAGTTGTGGTTTAGAGTACAAGCCTTAAAAATCTACCGATTTAGATCTAGGATTTTTTTCTTTATATCTACTAAGTGCTACTTAATTCTCAGGCTCTGTGCTGTGTACCTAACATGTTAAATCATCAGTTCTCTGATAACTTACTGAGGAGATATGCTTTATTCTGATTGACAAATTAGGAAACTGAGGCACAGAAAAAATCTTGTCGCTGGTGAGTAATAGAAACAGGATTTTAATTTGGGCCTTCCCTTCTCAGAGCCTGAACTCATAAGCGTTGGTTAGATCGCTGCAGTGAGTACTGTTAAGTGAACATCCTGCCGGAGGCAAGGGTAAGATTTGGGTGTGAGCTGCTGCTGTATTATGTGCAGGAGCAACACAGAGCTGGAGAGCTGCATATCTTGGTGGGGGACACCTGGGTAATGGTCTCCCAAGGTCTGAGATAGCAAGGGCCATACCCAGGACTGAGGCAAAGAGAAGGAGCATTGGATTTAAGAAGCAAGGAGTTTGATTTGGATTGGGAAGGAGGGAGGTGTTCATGGCATTGGTGAGTGAGACGAAGAATGAAGGTCCTTGGCAAGCAGCGGGCAAAGTGTGAGCAGCAAAGCAGAGATACAGGGGGAAGACCATGTTCTGGAACAAGGAGGATCTGGGTCCCTGGAGCTGAGGGTTAGCATGAGGGTGGAGAGGGAGGATGGCAGGCAATGGTGGGAGAGTTGAGAGAAGTAGGGTTTACTGCATTAGTAGGGAGGCACTGTGGGCTTTTGACCTGGGGGATGTATCAGAGTAGTTGACCAGGAAGAAACTTTGACTGCAGTATGAAGCAAATCCCATGGGAACTGGTCAAACTAGCCAGAATTAGCATCAAAAAAAAACCCTCAGGTTCACGTCCTGTGCTTCTTTGGAGAAGGACTTAATTTCTCTGTTGTTGTTTTTAATACGAGAAAGAATCATAAACATTGATTCATTACTTTCTTTACAAGATACAGAACTGTATACAATAATGCATCATTTTATGTTCAAAAATAAATTGCAATTTATTTAACAACATTTGAATGGGAGTAGTTTTATAAGAATATATTTTCTTTGAGTCATAAATGGATTTACATTTTTGGAGACAATGCAAATTACATTTTAAAAGGTCTATGTACAAAGCATAGCCTGTACTTTAACTTTTACTCAAAATGTTAATGTGTGAAGTGCGTTTAAACCTGTTAAATAAAGAAGCTGTTCTAAATTCACCGTATCTTTTTAATCAGGGTTGAAGTGTGAGCTGAATATTGGCTTATTTAAGATCTACATACTAAAATAACTATATTGATTAGCGGTGGTGAACTGTTTAAGGCATATATGCATGTTTAGGTGTATGTCAGCAGTAAAAGAATGCAGGCCAATGAGCTTTCCTTCCATAGATATTCTCTTCAGTTTTGAAAATAGTTGTTTTTAATGATCCTATAGATATGCAAAACTCCTTAATCAAATACTCGTGATTAAGAACTATAGAAGATTGAGATTGAAATGCATTGCAATCTGAAGGCTTCTAATATTTGCTCATTTTCATATTGCTTCTCTAATCTTCTAATCAGTAGCATAGTAAATATGCACTGAAAAGCAGTAAGTACATTTCTGAGTTTTAAAACACCTTGGGCATAGACACTATCTCTTAGTAATTAGCTGATTCAATAGATATACTTAACATGTCTGTCCTCAATTAAGTGATTGTAACTCTGAAAATTAGGCTGGGTATTTCTCCTGAAGGTCAGTTTGGTTTATTCAGTCATATAGTTGCTCTCAGAATTATCTAATGTACCAGTTTAAGAAGACTAAAACTTGATTGAGTGACTCACTCTGGAGAGGAGGAAAAGCATGTTTTTATCATTAGGTCCTAATAGTCTAGGAAAAAGTCATTTGAGCTTGATGAGGATCTATATTTTGAGACGAACTTGAGTCCTTTTGTGAAAGTCAGTCCAATGGTACAAGGACAAGTGGACCTTTCACCAAAGTGTGGTCTTCCTGATGCCCTTGCAGAGCCCCAGCACCTTCCATGAGTTCATGTGCATAGTAAGGAGACACACCAATACAACTTTACTTAAACAGATGGCCATGCTAACTTTTATTTTCATTTTCCAATTAAGTATTTCTTGCACTAATTTTACCTGTGATTGTTTCAGTCATTGTAATGAGTGTACACAATTTGTTTTTAAATGAATGCTGAAATTTTGGTCAGTAAATAATATCAATATTTAATGTTACCTCAAGTTAACATCAACAAGTAACTTGATATATCATCAAGTTTAAAAATATTAGAAGTGATCTGTTGCCAAGCTTTGGATTTTTTCAGAGCATAGGTTTAGTTGGGGAATCTCATGTGAGTCAAGTTGGAGGAGCCATGTGGCAGGGGGGTGAAAAGGAAGGATCACCTGGGACGGCATTTGGTAAGGATGAGACTTGAATCTCAGTGCAGCACAAAAATGCTTATTTTTAGTACAAATGTTCACTCGTCCTTAGCCCCTACTCTTGGCCCAATATGGCTATTGAAATAAAGATAACATCAGGAAAATTTCTGCATCAGTCCCAGAATCTAGTAAAGTATACCTTCAACGTGCTGGAATTCTCAAGAAGCGTATGTAGTGTATATGGTCTGTATGGTATTTGGCTAGGACGGGGGCAGGGGGGAGAAGGAGAGGAAAGAGAGATGGGAAGGGTAGGAAGAGGGGGAAACAGGGAGAGTGGGAGAGAGAGAATGCCTAATGTCCTGTAACAAGAAAACAGTGTAACACTAAGCATATCACGCATAGTGGTAGATGCTGCATTGGTAAAATTTGTCTATTAAATAGAAAAGCCCCTTCTTACTCTGAATTAGAGTAAAGCTACCTGCTGCATCTTTGAGATATCTAAAGCACGCTAACAGAAAATAGATGAGCAAAAATATAGTCATATAAATGTAAATAAAAATTCTGACAGAAACATGACACAACATGCTATTTTAGTGGCTAAAACACACTGAACTATCAGTAATGTTTTAACAAACACATACTTGTATATGAATGGCTCCAACTTCATTTAGTACATAGAACAAAATTTCTAAAAATTTATAGTCACAAATTGATAACATGTATTATTTATGCAGATTTATGAATACCAAAAATCAGTAAGGCTGGGATGATTTTTAAAGGCCCAAATATTTGGAGGTCCAAATAACAAAATGTGTTCACAGTGAAGTTTCTGCCATCTTACAGCTACTAAGTTTCTGGGCATGCAATTCAAAATCTCCTTTTCATATGTAAGTTATTTCTGAGATGACCTTTAGGCATATGATGGTACTAGTTCTCAAACCTTACAGAATAAACAGTCAACTTAATATATATGTGTGTGTACATATACATAAGAATAGAAAATATTTGCTCAGATACCCGTTTAACATGTTCACATAGTGATCAGTGGGTCAGAAATTCTCAAGAGATTCCAAAAAAAGAAGTTGTACTGTGGTTACAATACTATAAAAATAGAAACTAATAACTAAAAAGAAACAAAGGTACTTGGTAGGAGAAAACAATCCCAAGTGGCTCATGTGGATTCTAAAACCACAATTATAAACTACTTAGAAGCTGGCAGATTAAATGCTATACATAAAAACTATGGATAAGGGCCAAAAGTGTCATTCAGAGGAAATTCTAACCTTGAATGATTTTGTTTTTTAAACTTAAAGGTTAAAAATCAAGTAAACATTTCACCCAAAGAAACTAAATTGAGGAAATGAGGAATTGGTGAAGGTAAAAGTAAGAGCTGGTGTTGTACCTCAGAGGTATGACGTTTCCTTGGGATGATTAAGGCTCTGGGTTTGATCCCTAGCATTGAAAAAAAGCAAAACAAAACAAAGAGAGGAATTGTATAGAAAATATGTGAACAGTGGATTTGTTAAATCTAAATACTAGTCCCTACCAACCAAAAAAAAAGAAACGGACAAGCCATTTCCAAGATTAATGAAAAAAGGAAAAACATATATTGTGAATGAGGAAACAATTAACGAGGGGTGCATGGGATTTCTATGAAGACCACTACTAAACTTTAGTGAGGAATCTGAGAAAAAAACATAGGTAACTGTTGAAGTGTATTTCAAAGAACTTGAATACTATAAGGATGTCAAATCTATCCAAATGAATGGTAAATAAAATACAGTTCATATTTGGGTAGATGGATGGATAAAAATCAAAAGGAAATTTATCTTTAATTATTAGAAGAACAAAGATAAATCAGGTATCGAATATACTGCTGAGGAAAATTAGTAATTCTGGAAAGATGAGAAAAAAATTACCAAATTCTGTTTTTTTCTCCATGTATTCTCGACTTCTTCCCCAAGTAAGAAAATAACGGATCTAAATTGCTTTTTGACCAAGTTACTTTTCCCCAAACCATAAAAAGACAGGGAATTCTCACATTATTTCAATATATTAAGAATGTAAAAATTGAAAATTTATGAATTTATTTCCCGAGACTAGAATAACTCATATCAAAAACACAAATTTAATGAGAAGGAAATTAAATGTCTCTTCTAGAATACTAGAAAGCCTCCATGTGGAAGAAACTTGATGGTGTAATTTATATCATTGAGACAAGCATGATTGAAACAATGAATGTTTAAAAAAGTTATAGTCAAAGACACATTGCCTTTAATTCCTCTGAAAATACTCTCCCTTATTTCAGACATACTCATGCAATTGTCCTGGCCACTTTCTGAAGCAGTTCTGGAAGTCCTCTTTCATTAAAGACTTGAGTTGTGTTGTTATGGCTGCTTTGACGTCCTGAATTGATTCAAAACGTTTATCTTTAATGATAATTTTTTCTTGGGGGAAGAGCCAGAAGTTTCACGGTTTCAGATCTGGTAAATGAAGTGGATGCGGGCAACCGTAATGTTTTTATGAACCTGTTTTTGTGTTGGATGACACTCAGCAATAACATTCACTACATTTTCGATTATACTTCATGAAGCAATTACAAAAAAAAAAAAAAGGACTTGCAGAACTTCAGAAAGTGGCAAGAACAGTGACATAAGTGTGTCCAAAGCAAGAATATTTTGAGGAGGAATAATTGCAGTATGTCTTTTATTGTAATAATTTAACTTAAATATTCACATATTTTAATCACACTTCATATATTCAAAGAGGGGAAAGAATCCCAACAATGTCCCTAGATGTGAATGGGGCACTTGATAAATGTCAGCACTCATTCTTTTACTTTTTATTTTAAAAAAATATATATTTTTCGTGGTACTGGGGATTGAACCTAGTACCTCATCCTTTTTAGGTAAGTGTTCTACCACTGAGCTGCTCCCCCTGCCCTCTAAACCCACTCTTGATTGTGAAAAATATAGTCTAATAAGTTAGTAATTGAATATTCCCTCAAATAATGAATACTATCTTTCAAAAGCTTTATAACCTCAGAGTCATTGCTGATACCCTATTTCTTCATCTTTAAAATGAAGATAACGTAGTAGCTACATTATTTTGAGAATGTAATTATTTGGAGAATTACTGAGTTGTGTGTTTACAAATTGACAAGTAAAAATTAAGGGTTTATGTCAGATGCAGCCAATACAAAATTATATGAAAGCAGAAGTTATGCATATTTTAATTAACCAAGTTCATAATTTGCAATACTATCTGATATTAGATATCTATGAACAAAATTTTATAACATTTAGAATTAGAAGATTCAGTAAGATCAATATTAAGAAATAAAGTCAATAACTATCCCCAAGAGGAAGACAAAAAAAATCTAAAAAATAAAGACTGGAATAGATAAAAAAAAAATTGATAGTGTCTGAGACCTATGTGAAGAAATTCTAGAACTGTACTCTAGGACTGGAGGGAAGACTAAATAATTGAAGCTCATTTCATGTATAAAAAAAACAACTTTAAACATATAGTTATCAAGGGAAGGATAAATTAACGAGATTCTGGAAGAGTAGGTAGTTTATCCATCAGGGGAAATCGTGTTATTGTGTTGAAACACAACACTTTCAAGATGAATTATGGATCAAACACTTGAAAGAGATTTAATTTTGTAAAAAATAGTAAACTAGTGGGGAAGTCTTATATAAGCTAACTGAAAAACATGTAGGATTAAAGTCCTGAAAAGACAAAGAATAGACTAGTGAAAAGACTCCCCCCAAAACATTTACAGCATATAAACAAATGGACATCACTTTTATATGTTTTGTTTAATTAGTGTATTAGCTTTCCCTGTGCTGGGACCAAATAGTGGACACTCACAGATTAAATGGGGAAATGGTTTATTTGGTTCATGGTTTTGAAGGGTTCAGTTCATGGCCTACTGGCTCCAAGGCAAAAAAAACTGTGGTAGAAGGACTTGGCAGAGCAGAACTGGTTAATTCATGGCAGCCAGAAAGCAGTGCTAGAACAGCGCCAGAGATGAAGGGGCCAGGTGTTGGATACAATACGCAAGGTCACGTCTCCGTGACCTACCCACTCGTTACCTGGAAGTATGGTTTACTAATTCCCAAAGCAGCTCCCAGACCCATCAAATGGACAAACTTAAATTTCACAGTCAGGAAAAGACCAGTCAATCTAGCAAAAAATTAATTCAAAGAAGTGAAAGTCCTAGTAACTAATAAGAATATGAGTGACTTGTGATCTATTCAATTATGATCATCATGATTAAGAGTAAAGATGGTGGGGCCAGACGACCTGGGTTGGCACTCTGGCCTGTCCCCTAAACCAGCTGTGTGGTTTTGGACAAGTTACTTACCTTTATGTCTGCATTTCTTTGTTGGTGAAATGAAGATAACTTATTACATGTGCGTTGGAGGTATATGGTAAGGATTAAGTGTCTCAGTAAATTTAGTGTTTATGACAGTCTCTGGCATACAGAGAGCTCTTAGAGTATGAGTTGCCAACTTCATCTACCTTCTTTTAGCAAATCAAATGATCAAATATATTAAAGATTTTCTAGTTTCAAGAGTAGGAAAAGAGCACTGGAAACACTTGGGAGGGAACGTAACTTTGTATAAGCCTGTGGAAGGTATTTGGACTAAATGGATTAAAATTTAATGTACACAAATCTCTGAACATGTATAGTTTAGGTATCTGTTTTGAAGAGGCAACCGGGGCTCAGAGAGATACAGTAATTACCCATAGTCACACACATGTTAATTGCCAGAAATGGGAATCGAATCTACGTCTGTCTGGTTTCACAGTCCTATCATGGCCCAATGTTACAAAAAAAAAAAGAAAAAAAACAAACAAGATACAGTCTAATTTTTTTTATGAAAAGGTGCATGTTACACTAGATTATTTTCTAAGAGTAAAACTGCTACATATCAAATTAAAATACGTGAAGTTGGTGAAGCTACAGAAAAATAGGCATCTTCATTGAGGCTGGGAATATAAATTAGCACAACTTTTCCAAAAGGCAAACTGGCAATACTGACCGAAGCCTTAAAATAGCCATATCCCATGACTTGGCAATCTAATTTTTAGGCGTTTATCTTAAGAAATGTATCACAAGGTACAGAAAGGTAGCTAGGAATAAATTCATCATGCTGTTTACGGTTTTTTCCAATCGAAAATGATCTTAATGAGTTGTGACAAGATTAGTCAAGTTCATTGTAGGTGAAAAACCATTCTGAATTACATATGAATTTTCTGAATTTTCACCTTATAAGGTGAAAAACCATTCTGAAATATGTAAGAAAATCAGTTGTGTGAGGAAATATAATGCTTTCTATACAGTCTTATATTTGAAAGCCAAATTATTAAAAAGAATATAAATTAAGACTAAAGCTAGGGCTTGAGGATTTGGCTTAGTGGTAGAGTGCTTGCCTAGCAAGCCCAAGGCCCTGAGTTGGATCCCCAGCACCCCCCAAAAAAAAGACTAAAAGTAGGTAATATTTAACATGCAATTACTATGTATTAGTTTTATAATGTTGCTTTTTGCTGATTTTTTTTTCACAGCCACTTCCAAATGCGCACTATTTTTATTCACATTTTACAGATCAGGAAACTACAAGCAGCAGAATTATGTAACTTATCTAGAGTTACCCAGCAAGTCTGAGGGAGAGATGGAATTTAAACTCAGTTCATGTGTCTCTAGGGTCCCAAATACCACCTAGCTATTCTATTTTTGTAAGAGATCTAAATATACATTTAAAACTACAAATGTGTGTTTATTTTTCAAAGTTTTGCTTCTTCAGTATTATTAATGTTTATTTTCATTTTGTAAATTTTACCCAATTTCTAGAGTTAACATAGACTGCTTTTGTCAAATAACTTCTATTTTAGGGAGAGGA
This sequence comes from Hystrix cristata, assembly GCA_004026905.1. Classification (NCBI taxonomy): domain Eukaryota; kingdom Metazoa; phylum Chordata; class Mammalia; order Rodentia; family Hystricidae; genus Hystrix; species Hystrix cristata. The sequence continues at coordinate 25,209 of PVJO010007568.1, forward strand.
GATGATAAGGCCTAGCACATCAAGGCTTTTTGCCATTTCCCTAGTTCGGAGCTGGTTTTGGGTTGGGAGCAGTGGGCAGACAGATTGCCTGGGAAGGGAGAAGAGGTGAAATAGAAGTGGAAGGGGCTTGTGGTGATGAATTCTGTGCCATATCTGCTGGTTGGCTCCCGTGCTGTGTGCAGGGCCAACAGTGACCTAGTGGACATTTGAGTCTCTTATGCTGTTTGTAACTCATGCCATTAGAACCAGGCCTGATTACAAGTGGGGTAAATATGAATTGCCACCAAATAAAATGTATTAATTGTGTTCTTACTAAGCCATGTTTCTGTCCTTGTGGCATTTTGTTGGAAAGTCGCTTTATATGTGCATCAGCTGGGTCCAACCGGCGTGTCACCTTGTCACACTAAAATGTTTTGACTTTTCCCATAGAATGAACTGCTCTAACTGAAAAATGCTGGTTTATACCCATACCTCCATTTTCTCCTTTGAAGATCAAACAGTGAAGGAGTCAATACGACTCTTTCATTTGGATTTTTGTCTTCAGTGTGTATCATTCTTTCTATGTATTGCTTCTTATTTATTCCTCCTATTTATTCCTTCCTAGTGGTTCTGATTAACATTGCTATTGAATCATTTGGTGTGGCATTGAACCAAAGATTTTTATGGTCAACCATAATAATAATAATTCTTTTTTAAAATGTCCAAATGAGTATTTCTTCTTGTTCCCACATACCAATGTCTGTTATGGTCTAAACTAATTATAAAATAATTTAGTTTCCTAATGCAACAAATATGGCATTTTCGACTCAGAAATTAATTTTAGTCAACCACCTTTTAGAAGTCCTTCCAAATTTATTATTAATTTATTACAGTTTGTTTAAGGCAGTTTAATATTTTATGTAGAACAAAAATTGATTAGTTTAAGGACGCCTGTGGATCAGACTAAAAATTTTAAACCAGACTGCCTTCTTGGTAACTTTTCTTTTTACTTCAAAATCCTAAATCATTACTCAGAAACAAACTTCCTGTGGTGTTTCATACCCCAGATAATGTGGCCAGGAATGAACTCTTAGCATGCTTCTGAGAAGTTTATGGTGTTTATATTGTATCTGAAAATAATCTAAGGACATGAAAATAACCATTTTCCTGGTTATGAAGTTTCTGTTTATAATTAGGATACATCTACGTCACTGGCCGGTGGAGATACTTTGCTCAAATTATTGCCTACTGTCGTACATTCTTTGCCTATGAAGAGGCAAGTATAAAACCATAGGTGAGAGGTCAATTTTAAGAGTTTACCTTGCAAAAATGATTTTAAAGATTATCTCATTTTTTTTATCCAAACCCTTGTATTTGAGTAGATGAAGTCCTCTCATACCAGCCCAGAAAGGCCCTGTACATGTATTTAGAGTCCTTCTTTTGATATAAATTAAAATCCATTTCACCCCTTTTTGCCTTTGATGACAGAGACCTCAAAATTAATCTTAAGTTTTAGTTGAAGTGCTATCTCATGTCCAAAGATAAAGAAGATATTTTCTCCTTTAAATTTTGAGTGTACATTAATTATCCTATTTAAGAGATACTTGTAAATGATACAGTGTTAGAAATTATCTTCAGAGTTCTAGATATAAATAATGACCTTAGTTTTTGACACAAAATATATATTTTAATTTTTATTTCCCATTGTAATTGCTGTCATGTTGGAGCTTGGCAAGTGGGGATGTAAGAGAATTTTTTAACCTATATTCTTGTGTTGGAAGTTCAGTCTCATAAATACAGTGAAAATAAAGATATTTTAAAAACACAGTCTTTTCTATTAGCATTTTAGTACAGTATTTAGTTAGAATGTAAATATTAAAGTGCGTTTTCCTTTTCTTAATTCATACGTGTTTCACATCCAACCTGGTATGTTTGCTCTTCCTTCTACCCTTTACCATTTTTAAAATATATTCTTTGTAGCAAACAGATTGAGAAGATTTTTGTTTTTCAGATTGAAAAGTTAAACCAATGAATGTTCATTAATAAATTCTAGTTTATTTGCATTTTGGATATCATACAGCAGTTTAAAAATTAGGCAGATAACTAAGACAAACTACACAATCATATTGGCGCATACAAACCGAAGTTGCTAAGTGTCTCTTGATTGTCAGTTAGACCAAAAGTCTTAATCCTTTTCTAACACTATTTTTATGACTATGAATTCTCAGTAAAACTTAAAAAAGATGCAAGCCCAATTCCTACTGAATTTCTGTTCGGGGGGAAAATGGTGATATTTATGGAAGTTCAAATGGACGTTAGTTTTTTTTGGTAATTTTTAAACTTGTTGAATTTGTATATTTTCAGTTAATTTTCTATTACAGTGCTGAATGTGAATAGCTTTAATTATATCTTTAGCTTTGAAGATGGCTTTAATGTCCCTAGGTGGATTCTAGGTTTTGCTGACACAATTCTAGGGACATTGAGTAACAGGAAATGGCCATTCACCAAAAAAAAAAAAAAAAAAAAAAGCTCCTTTTGCTATAAAATATTTCTTTTATATTAATATCTCCTATTCTTTTGATCTTCCTTAGCCCTTAAGAAATCATGGAAATTTTAAGAATATAGTATAATGACTGAGGGATAAAGCAAAGCTAATTTAGACCAAATCCAGCTTGGCAAATTGTCATGATGTTTTTGTATTTATCTCTTTCAACTTTAACACCCACAATTTATTAAGTGAGACTGTGTATCGGAGCGGAAGCTCCAAATCCTGTTTGGACACTGTTGAGGAAGGAAGCCAGGTCTTTATGGGGCACCCCCTTCCTCTCAGCCAGTGGCCAGGAAAACCATCGTATTGCATAAAAGCTATTCAATCTGAGAGAGGTGGAGTGACTTTGGGAAGGAAGATGACCTCTCCCTTGTAAAGTGGAATTGCTGTTTCCCCCTGTGACTTAGTCAACTCATTTCCACCACTGTTTATAAGAACACTCGTGTGAATGCTTGTAGTGACAGCAATAGTCACTTAAAATATGGCTCCATTTCCATGTCCCTGAATCTCTTAGATTGAGTAAACCATTGATCATTGCAATTCCAAAATAGAATGTTTGATAAACTTAAGTTTTGCTGAGGCCCTTGTAGCATTAACAGGTACGTTCTTAGAAGATTGAAGTATAATCCATACGTATACCCTTCTGTGTGTAATAAAAGCATGCCTGCTATCAAATCTGGAAAGAATGTGATGAAATCCAGCTAATTAACTTGCCTTTCCTGGAGTCTTCATGCCTTTTGTAGTTTCTAAAGTGTTACAGGACCTGTGTGGTATGCTGGGGTCTGCAGGTAGCTTCGCGTTTAGCTCCAATAAACTTCTTTATTTTGAAGACTTATTGATACTTCGTGCATTTGGAATGATTTTGGATTTTGACCTCAATTTTAGCAAGGCTGCTTTTATTTACTTAATTTACATTGTTTTCTGGTTAGTGAAATACAGATCATTTCATAAAAATCAGTTCCTTTATTAATTTCTTTAATATATTTAATAATCTTCCTGAGAATGTTTTTAGATTAACTGAAAAATTGCAGACTGGCAGGTTCTCATATTTTTTATCCAGTTTCTCCTGTTAGCATAAATTACCATGATATGTTTGTCAAAATGTAAAATAAATGACACTGGTATATTATTAATAACCGAACTCTGATCTTTATTTGGATTTCACCAGATTTTGCACTAATATCCTTTTTCTGTTCCAGGATCCAAGTCAGGGTACCACACTCTATTTAGGCATCATGTCTTCTTAGTGTCTTATGATTTATGAGGAATTCCCAGCCTTTCCTTCTTTCCCATGACCTTGACAGTCTTGAGAAATATTGGCCCAGGATTTTGTAGAATATTCATTATTTTTGAATACACAAAAATGTGTAACGAGTTTTTTTTTAAATGGAAATATAATCCAGTCATGATTTGTACCAATAATTTTCTATCACTACGCCAGTTTTGACCTGGTAAATATTATCTTATCTTCTTATCAATTATAATAGCATTCTGTAATTAAAATTGAGCTGTGATAAATTTAATACCTGTTTAATGTTTGTTTCATCCGTTAATCATGCTACAGTCTCAACTGTGCCAAAGTTAGTTTTGCTTATTCCATTTAAACCACACAAAGTTTGTACCGGTAAATATATTATCTCTTATTTGAACAGATTAGAGATGGAGAACAAAACTGTTATGTATTAAAGAACAAAGATTTAGAGCAAGCCTTTAAAGGAGTTATCTACTTAGAGATGGATGTCATCTATAATCCGGTAAGTCTCGTTGGGCCATCACTCCCAGGTTTTGTACACCTAAAATAAAAGGCCTTCAGAGATTCAAACTAATGTACAGTGTTTCAGAAATGTTGTCACTGGTCAAAAATGGGAACTTTTTTTTTAAAAACTCCACTATAAAATCTGTGTTGAAAATCACAGCTTGCAAGTTGTATTAATTCTGTTGAACCAGCAGAATTGATGGTGTTTAATTCACAGTAAATCCAAATGTCAAGAAAAAATAAAAATAAAGGGAAAAGTACGTCTTATATAACACATTAGTCTACAGAGATTAGCATAGATATGGATATTTTATTCATCATATAATTTATGATATATTCAAATAATTCTATACAATACAACGTTTATGTTATATGAAGTCTTTACAATAGATATGTATATCCATGTATAATATAGCATACATGATATTTTTATCCTGTATAGCATCTATAATATGTAATCTGGGCAATATATAATACATAGTAACTTTCATATATGATAGAATAAATTTTATATCTATACATTTGCAAATGTTCAATAGTTCTAGACCTGTGAGTACAGTATTCAGAATAAGTATGTATCTTTTCTTCCCATTTTCTCCATTTCCCTTCAAGGAGTCATGTGCCGGTTACAAGGTAGATAGCCCCTTGTCTCTCGCCACCTCGTGTATAGATTATGCAGAGAGATTATGACACTCAGGTAAAACCTGAGTTTAAGGGGATAAAAAAGTAGATCCTTAAATTGACAGTGTTTTGGTTAAGTGATTCTTATCAGTTGTTTATCTGATGTAGAGGAAAAAACTTGAGTTTTATTCTTTCCTCTCTCTGGTGGTTTGAACGAGCCACAAAAATCACTGTGCACCTAAGTTTATTTCCTGCAAATGGGGTTGACATGGCTAAACTACTTATTTTTCCTGATCATTGAAAGGAAATGAGATTCTCTGTGGAAGTGTTGCTTTTTACCAGTTGAAAGCTGGTATTCACATGCTAGGTCTCATCGGTGGACCCTCAGTTCAGAAAGACACTAGGGGGAGGTTTTAATTATTAGAGAGTGGTTTAAGAAGTTACGTGCCTCAGACTCCGCCGTGGTTTAAAATATCCCCACGTGGAGTTAGCCAAGTGGTGACAACATTCTCCCAGCTGTAGTTTGAAGACAGGGTCTCTCATGGAGTGAGAGCCCAGAAACGCAGCGAACACAGCTTGCTCAACCATCACCTCTGCTTCCTGCCTCGGCCTCAGGGTCAGGGCTATTGCTGCTGATGTTCTTACCACTTACTGAGAAGCCACATGAAGTCCTCATGAGTGCTGCCCTTTTAAACAGTGATGTCTTTCTAGGTCAAGGCCAGTATTAGGACCTTTACTCCCAGAGAAAAGCGCTTTGTTGAAGATAGCCGCAAGCTGTCCAAAAAGGTAGGTCAGTGCAGTACCTTAAGTGGCTTTTGGGTGCATTCGTCTCCCAGCATCCAAGTGCTTCTTGGTCCTGACTTGTGTGCTTCTCCCTCTCTTCCTCTCCCTGTCTTCTCTCCTCCCTACTTCTTTCCAGTCGTTTTCCCTTTTCTCCCCAAACAAGGGCTTTAGGCAGTTCAGCGAGATGGGGGCGATATCTGCTGGATGAAGCAGAAAGTGCCAGCCCTCCAGCATTCTTCTGGACCATTCTCTGAACAGTTCCTAATATCAAGCATACACATCCTCCTGAATTTCCTCCCTTCCAACTTTGGGCTTTCAAATCTCGGGACAGTGCTGTGCTTGTGGAGTGGGTGAGGCCTTTAGCCACTGCGTCTCAGGAGAGTTCTGGCCTCCAGTTCCCCTTTGACTGTCCTTACCACTTTGATGTTGTCCGAATTGGGGCTGCATTGGCATTGTGCCCTGTAGTGTATTAACTGTCTCTCTCTCTGCTTGTTGCCCCACATTCTTGTCTTATCAGTGCAAAGCTAAGTGAAGAGCAAGGCCTAGTAAGGGAAGTTTCACTTATCATTATTATTATTACAGCCTCTTTTGTGGTTGTTGTTCAGAGCCCCGCCCTGTCCTCTCTAGACTCAGCTCAGGGTTTTAGTCCATACCCATTGTCCTTCAGAGTGTAGCAAGAACAAAGTGTCCCCTTTTGCAGGCGTTTATTACTTCCCCCACTTCCTGTGGGTAGGCAGCTGTGGATGACACAAAGCAGTTAAGTATAAAGGCACCTTATCATCCTTTTGTTTTCCATGAACTTTTGGACACACTTGGGAAAGGCCTCCTGAGTCTTCTAAAAGGAAGCATCCGCGTGTTTTTTTTTTGTTGTTGTTGTTCTACCCTGACATTGAGAGTAATATTTATTTTGTGTAATCTGAGCAAATGTCTTATTATTGTTGTTGTCCTTTGGTTTCTTTACTTTAAAGTTAACACTTGGGTTGAGGTAGGTGGGGTAGCTGCATTCCAAACAAATTGAAATGAATCTACCTACAAATGGGAAAAAAGATGCTTCCTTTGCAAAACAGGACTTCTGCGTGGGTGGCTTTGGGTTCAGAGAGGAGTGAGGGGCTGGGCTGAAGTCCTGGGGTGTGACAGGACCCTGCACCCAGGGCTCTCACCAGTGAGTCTCCCCAGATGTTCAGCAAATGGAAACTTTTGGTCACAATGCACGTACTTAAAAGCATCTGGTATATGAAGGTATTTTTCTAAGGCCCTTAATTCTCACAACCACTTGTAATGTTAGCCCTACTATCAATATTATTATTATTATTATTTTTTGGTGCTGGGGATCGAACTCGGGTCCTTGTACTTGCAAGCCAAGCACTCTAACCACTGAGCTAAATCCCCAGCCCCTATCAATATTATTTTGTGAGAGAGTTTAAGAGACTTTCCCAAGCTCGCAAAGCTAGGAAGTACGAACTCAAGTTCCTGTACACTCTGGGACAAGATGAGCTACAATCAGTGGTGGCGAGCCTGCCGCACAGTGCTGCAGTGGGCACGCAGAGCCCTCTCTGTTAGCATCAAGCCAATTTGTCCCAACAGCCGAACATCAGATAACGCCTGATTTTTCTAAACTAAAACCTCAGTATTTAGGTTTAATTGCAGCGTTGGCACTTTGCAATAAATAAGTGGGTTTTGGGTTACAATTTGGGCTCAGTCTCTATTTGCCATACCTGGCTACCATACTGTATGTTTCCACTATTAATCTATCAAATTGCTCCCATATTGAATGTCAACACTCATTCCCATTCTGTCTCTATCTCTTTCTCTTTCTTTCTAGCTCTACCTCTGTCTCTCTCTGTCTCTGCCTTTGTCTCTGTCTCTGTCTCTCTCTCTCTCTCTCTCTCTCTCTCTCTCTCTCTCTCGCTCTCTCTGTCTCTCATACCTATACGAAATGCCTGGTTTCAGAAGCTTTTGCCAGCTCGATTCGTGCTGAACATTTTTGAAACAGGCTGTTCTTCGCCAAATGAGCTATAACATGCTCAGGGTATGCTTTTCCTCTGTGAATGCTAATGATTTTTGAGAAGACTTTTACAAGTATCAAGACTTTTACTTTCTATTAAGTTCTTTTAGCACCTCTACGGAGTGTAATTGAAATAATCAGGTTATAGGACCTAAAGGTACTGTTTAGAGAATGTAAATCTAGTTCTTTGTTTTCTTTTATTTTTATCAGATCTTATCAAGAGATGTAGACCGTGTGAAAAGACTCACAGTGGCAGTATGGAATACGATACAGTTTGTTAAAAGCTGCTTTCAATGGGAGTCCACACTAAGAAGTACGATAGCATTCGTGGTAAGCTTCCTTTTTTGTGTTCAAATTATTTGTTGCTTATTTGTATCCTTTCTTCTTTCTAAAATATATTATGGTGTAGGAGATTATGTGGGGATTGTCTTTCTAAGATTATAGTTAGTGCAAATTTACCCACAAAAATTCTTTCATTTACTCACATCCTATTCATACACCATTTCTCGGTGAATTTAAAAGAGACGATGTTCTATGTATTTTCAGTGACCCTGTAATTGTTATCTAGCCAAATTCCTAGTCTCTCCTTTGACTATATTCCTCTTCTTCTGTGCCATAGCTGCCAGTAATTTCTGAAAAATAGCAGCTAAAAAAATCCCATGACTAAATCAGAACTAAATGGCTATAATTTAGGTTTTAAGTAAATCATTGACAAACTTTGATATTAAAACATTTATTCATATAGAGCCACTTGGGACATAATTGATCACTACCCATTACAATTTGACTCAGTGCCACCCTGGTGGAGAAACACCCTTGGGTGTTAAATGCACTCTTTTCTCTGATAAGCATAATCAAATCATGGAATCTAAGAGCTGCAAGAGATCTTAAAGCCACCTAGGAGAGTCCAAGGATCTTGGAAGGACTTCTGAGTTGGCAAAGGGCCTTCACTTTGCATGTTTGGGCATTCGCCCTCATTTATAAAGTGACTTGTTCTTGATCAGATTGGTAATGTCAGACACGGAAGAAGAAACCGAGTCTCCCAAGAGTAAATGCACTTGGTCATTCATTTCTGTGCTGTGAAGAGATTACTGTAGGGCTCATACGGGCATGAGTGGTCAGGGTGGTTATGGGTCATCACCCAAGTTAAGTCTGATTTCTGCACTTTACGTGGTTCTTTTGTCTTCTGTTATCAGTATAGTATCAGTATTCTCTCCTACTCCACGGACTCAGATTTTTAAAAAATACGTGACTTAACATGTGAATGGGTTCAGGGTCATTCCCACCTTTTTCATACAGTCAGGTGAATCATCTTCGTAACTGGCTTTTTCTTCGCTCTTGAGGGGCATTTCGTTTAGCCTGTTTTATTTTATTTTTCCGTCACTTCAGGGTATAGAGGAGCTGTGTGGCCTGAAGGTTTTACCTTGAACATGGCTTCTCTGCTGCCTGAAGTTGCTAAAGCATTGGCCCTTCATCATAAGGGATTCGTTAATCCATATCCGTCATCTTGGCATTTATTCATCCACTTCCCTTTCTCATGTCCTCCTCAGCTGGTGGCTTCATGTGTTGGGTCCCTCTCCAACCTCCCCATCTCCACTTCCCATCTGAATTCCCTTTCAAAACTTTCCATGGAATGTTCTGTGCAACTCTGGCCAAAAGAGGAAAATGAACACAATCAGTGGCTTCTTCCAGTCCGGGCTCCAGCCAGTGTGGCGAAGAGCTGAGAGTTTCCTCTTGCTCCAGTTCAGTTTCTGGCACTGTGACTTTAGAAAAACAGAGATCTGTTGCCCTGGATTCTGCAGGGGATGACAGGAATGATTAATGGGCTGCTGGCCTGATCAGAAGAAAGATTAGAACAAATCAATAGGAACAGGTTGTCCAGGAGAGGGGACTTCTAGACGGAAGTGGCTTGGCAGGAGGCCGCGTCTCTGCTGCCTGTTCCCTGGGTGAGTCCTCCCTGCCGGACACCACTTGGAGCTGAGCGCTCTGGAAAACACACATAGAAACATCTCACCTGCAGATGCCTGAGGCCTACAGAAGGGGGATAGAGGTGCTGTTATCCCCGATTTACCAAAATGCCTGAGTTTATGAGACTGTAGGCGGCCCCACTCTTGTGCGTACAGGGGATTTTTCCCTCTGGATGTCGTGGAAAATATGCAGAATCAATTAGAAATATTATTCAGTCAGCCCTCCTTAGCCACAGCTTCTGCATTCACAGACTGAAATAAGCACAGATTAAAATTATGTTTAAAAAATTGTGTTTGCTGGCCATGCCTGTAATTTCAGCACTCTGCGAGGTTGAGGCAGAAGGATCACAAGTTCAAATCTTACCACTTAGGCAACTTGGTGCATTCCTATCTCAAATAAAAATAAATAAATGAAAAGGGCTGGGGATGTAGCTCATCGTGAAGGCCCTGGGTTCGATCTCTAGTACCAGGAAAAAATGTAACAAATACAGACCTTTTTTTCCTCTTCATTTGTCCCTATACAACACAGTATAGGAACTATTTATATACATTTCATTGTATTAGGTATTATAAGTAGGTTTGAGTTGATTTAAAGTGAATGAGATGCTGTGTGTAGGTCCTCTCCAAATATGGCACTATTTTATATGACGGACTCAAGCATTTGTAGATTTTACTATCTAGAAGGGCCCCCAAACCAGTAACACATGGATACTCAGAGATGACCATGTATATAAATTTGAACATTTGTTTGTCCTGAAAATACTGGAATGAAAAGTGTTCACTTAAACACATTTTTAACTTTAATTTGAAACTCTTTGGTCACAAGTTTATACCACATTTACAACACCCAGCCAGGGTGGACTTTAGTGCCACTGAGGTACAGTGAGGTGAATGGTCACCTTCCCTAAACTGACAGGGTGTGATTTCATTAAACTGCTTTTTGTTACTGAATAGTATTCATAATGATATTTAAAAAACATTTCTGCTATTTAAAGCAAGAGACTACAAGGAAAATGCTTTTGTAGGACAGTGTGTGTATATGTGTGTGTGTGTGTGATTATTTCCTTTTCTTCTTCTTTTTTATTTTTTTAAATAACGAAATGCATAGTCGAGCCTATATTCATTAGGGAAGCGTTTTGCTTTCCTGTGGACTGGCTGGCTGCCAGTGTAAGAGGCTCACACACCTGGGCCGCCCCTGGCGAAGGTGCTATGGTGCAGAGTCCATGGGTCTCCATTGTGGTTGTCTTTCTGAAACGTGTCATACCTCACGTGCTGTGGTTTAGCAAGAGGCAGAGACACTGTGAAGGTACAGCCTAGCTTTGTCTCTGCCTGGCTCACTCTGGCCATGCCCTCTTTGCCACGGTCCACTCTGACCCATGTTCTCCTGTCATCCGCTGAGGACAGAATGCTACTCCTGGTCTTCATTCATCATGTCCCACCTGTTTGGGCATTCTAGGGCAGAACAGTTTTGTGGTAGTCTGAAGTATGGTTTTTAAGCCAAGTACTCATTAAATGACCAGATCACACTTGAAAGCTTTTCTCCTCTATTGGAAATTAGGATAAGTGACAGCGTGGGTTTCGCCATGAAGGGGTGAGAGGGACCATTGAGGCTGAGCTGTCCCTATCGGGCTTCTAGAGGTTCTGGAGACAGTGCTGGTCCCCATGCAGAGGGCAGAATGGAAGGGTCTTTTTGCTTTGTTTTGTGAGAAAACATAAAATAGTCTATCAATTTCATGTTCTAGTCTCTATTTCCAGATGATACTAAACATGTACCTTCTACAGTGTGTTCCGGCTATTAATTTTAAGACATCATGGAAGCCAACCACACATTTTTCAGAGGATTTCAATGGACCTACATATACATAGCTCATATCTTGTTGAAAGCAACAGGATCTAAGTCCATGTACGGTCCAGATGGACAGACATGGGAGAAATAAGCTCCTCAGATTGCCCAAGCACAAACCTGCTCCACCATCAGACTTTCCTCCTCAACACCTGTACAGGTGACTATGTTGCCAACACTAAGAGAGAAAAATCTCCGTGAATTCATTACTGAGTTCCATTATAGTAATGTTGCTGCGTATTGTTGAATTCATTGTAATTGTGAAAAATTGAATTGGGGCCTTTCAGATGGTCAAAACATTCCAAATCATGTTTCCACAGGCTGAATTAATTTGTGATGATGAATATAAAAGTATTTCTCATTCTATCTTTTGAATCTATCTCCTCTAAGTTTCCACATATGTTTGTGTATTGCCTTTACTAAGCTTTACTTAATTATTTGTGTTAAATTGTGTATATCTGTTCTTCCTTTCAAAAATTGCATTCTTGGCTTTCCAGATGAAAGACAAATTAATACACCAATTTTATTGACAGAGGCAAATGTAACTAAAATATCTTACCTAGAAGTAAGAGTATCTATGTATTTCCATAGGATTAGATTGGTAAACAGGCTGTTTTATGCACAAGTGTATGGTTATTCCTACACAGACATTGCATTTAAGGGTATTAATAGTTCATGTAATTTCATTGTATCAGATACTTTCCAAGAATTTTACAAATGTTAACTCGTTTTATTCTCCGAACAAACAGCTGGTATAGTTGATAATTGCTGTCTTCTTGTAACAGATGAGGAAAGTGAGCCTATATATGTTAAGTAAATTAAGACCTCGTATTCTTTTAAGAGACAGAGCTAAGATGGACGCCTAAGTCATCTTGCTTGAGATGCTGTGTGCCGAACTGCTGCGTTCCGTTTCCTTTCACCAGTGCATATGATGCAGATCTTCTGGTCCTTGTAGTTAGATACTGACTCCAGCTATATTGATTATTTCAGATATATGTGCATGGAAGTTAAACCTACTTGATTGAGCTCCAGGATTCCCTATAGGAAAGAAACCTTTGTTATATGGTGAGAATAATTCCCAGTTGCAGTCATTTTATTCACAACTGATATAGCTAAAATCAAGGAAGCAGAAGGCAGAAATGCCTGTAATATTCCTGAGGAAGGGCTGGGGATTTAGCTCAGCGGTTAAAGTGCTTGCCTTGCAAGCACAAGGACCCGAGTTCGATCCCCAGCACCAAAAAAAAAAAAAAAAAAAAAAAAAAAAAAAAAAAATATTCCTGAGGAATAGCCCAGACCCTGGTGGACTATGTATATGACATCCATGGAATCCAGTTTGATGACCTATAATATCCTATTCTCTGGTTCCAGAGTAATCCCCAAACTAGAAACTTTAGTTTTATCTCTACATTTTAGGACTACTCTTAAATGGTATGAGAGGGTTTTTAAGTAAAAAGGAAAATGAAGGCTGAGCACAACCAATTGGATGGTGCCATGAATGAAATTCATATATTTCAGATTGTCTTTAACCTTTTCCAAATTGCTCAAGATAAAGGATAGGGGTAGAAGGGAGAACGGTGACTGATTGCATTAGTGCATTTCTTCAAAATATCTTAACACAATAGCAGTTGAAGAGACAGCTGCATATTTCTGGTTGGTAGAGAGCTCCATTCCATGTCTTTAGTGTCTCAATGCAGCTACATTATTTAAAGTAATTAATTTGTTTGCAAAGATAACTTTGCACTGTGATATTTTTATTGTAGAGCCAATCATGAAGGTTTCTTTTGTTTGCTTTCTATTTTGTTTTCTTAATATAGATTCATGTTATAAAGCTCAAATTGTCTATAAAAATATCTTCACCTGTATTAAGGTTCGAATGCATTTTTTCACAGGTTAAATAGCATTCACATGACAGAGGGCATCATCAGAAGGCTATTTTAAATAACAAAGGTCTGCTGATGCTTTAAAAAACAGGACTTCATTTATATGGTTCTGTTTTCCCACCCATCTTTCAGGCACACACCTATTACATCCAGGGAGGCAAGTATGTGCGGGCATTGATGGATTCCTTGTTTTATTAAATTTTTACTTGGACGTTTGATGTTAGAAAGTAATCTAAATCTACCATATATCAATGGGTAGCTTCATAAAACTATGACGTTAGCATCTGTGACTTTTTCTTGAATTATTTGAGTGTAGGAAAATGAATCTATTCTCCAAAGCTGACAGTGTGTGTAATATGATACATAATTTAAGGCATCAATCAATCTCCCCCCAGTAAGGGTAAAAATAAAACTCTGCACTTTCTTAATAATATCCCATCCTTAACATTTGTAGAATTCTTAGTTTTTAGACTCCCTAGAATATTGACAAGTATAAAATAATTCACTTTGAAGTTAAAAATAACAGCAGCAATCATAGAGCCAACATGCAGCGAGTGCACGCACATGTGTTTGTGTGTGTGTCCACATGCATGTGTGCGTGTGCAAACACCCTAAGAAGCAAAGGGCATTGAAGATATGAAAAGTCACCCTATAGAACATTTCATGAAAACAGTTCAGTAAAAATTGGATGCCTCCTCCAAAGTTTAAAGAATATTCAGATTCATTTTGCTGTGTTCGAACTGACAAAAGCAACTGCAATTTTATTTTCAGACTGGATTCTTCAAATAGCGTTAGCCAAATGTCTTTTTGGTGCTTTTGCTATTTCTATGTTAACTGGGCCTAAAATGTTTACTTTTATAAAAATTCTATCACCAATTTATTTACAACTTGCTGTACCTGCATTTGACTAGACTTTTTCGGGGGCTATCTCCACACGTGGTGGAAATTGCCGCCGGACACACAAAGCCGCTCTCACAGGTTCGGTTGCAGCTCAAAGATGAATGGTATTTCTGTACAAGTGAAAAAAATAAATTTCACAGTTGTCATATCCATTTTTTATGAAGAAGAAAATTTTTAGATCTCTTTTAATATGTTTGCATATGCACACACATATACATGCAAAATGTATATATATTATATAAAATGCTTAAAATATTTGGAATTTTATTATTTGCTTTCACATTTATAAGGTGATTTCCTACATCTTCCTTTTCATGGAGGACTACATAATATACTTTCAAAAATATTTTAAAGTTTTCAGCATTTTTAATAAGAACAATCCATCATTGCACATTGTGATTATAATTTTTACAACATAATTGCACCTTCTATTGACAACTTTTCAGGCATTAACTAATTATGCCATTTAATAAAATTACAGTAATTCCATTAAAAAGATTACCTGTTGAAAATGTAAAAGGACACTATTAACTATTTTAGCATAGTTTCATATTTATATTTTAATTGGATTGTACTTCCAGAAAGAGGCATAGATACACTGATTTAAATCTCTTGGTATTTTGGAGTGTCCTGATTTTCACTAACAAACACGAGATTTTTATTATTTTAATCCTAGAGCCATAAACATTGCTGTGCTCACTCAGCCCCGTTAGATAAGAAAAAAATGGTCAATTGGCCTTCGGTATTGTAGGCCCAGTCCCTACATCACAGTCTCTTGTCCCTGACGTCGCCTCTTCTGGGCTTGCTTTTAGGGAACATTTGCAGGCACCCGTTTTGCTTTGAACTTAAAAACAACAAAAGTGGTAATAGAACGACACTTTCAATATATAAGCGTACGCGCACATGCATACACACTCAGAAAGCGGATGCATATACACTCAGCGGAGAGCATTTTGCAAATGCTTCCTCCTGGCTTTCGAGGTCGAAGCCCTTGTGTTTGTAGAATCCAGTGAGTTCAGTCCAGTTGACTCTACTTTCCAAGGATATCTGGTTGACTTGAATGTAATTTTCATGGTGATCTTAAATCTTCAAGACAGGAAAGACTTTAGAAGGCATGTGGGCCCTTAGTGCCTTGCACATCTTTTTAAATATGATTTGTCTTCCTCTTCCTCTTTCCAGAGCCACTGATGGTCTAGAGCTGTCATGGCGAACCTGTTAGAGCTTTCAGTGATAGTAACAGCCCGCTGCGGCCCACTGCAGCTCTCAGGCTGTGGGTTTGCCACTGTGGCTAGAGTGTCTGATATTCTGTCGGGTACAGAGTTGAACAGGTGAAATTTTCCTACTAAGCATTCCTCAGCCCATCCAGCTTCTCTCTAGCACCCTCCTCACCTCTTTGCCCCCTTTTTTACTTCTTCTGACTTCTTTCCACCATCCCTTCTTACATTTGTAAACAAAATTTAGTACTTAGATTGCTAAATTGTATTATGAATTTTGCCTTTGAGGGGATCAAACTAGATAATAAGCATGGATACATTTAAAAAATATGAAATGAGTTATAAGTGTTGATAGGAAATTTTGTCTGATAAGTGAACAGCAGATGATGGTCTTCTAATTCGGAGAAAAGCCTTATTGCACACCCTTGTGCATGCACACACACACATACAGAGTGACCTTGCAAAGGGTATGTCATGCAAAGACTGCTGGAGGACCTGCTCGGTAACAGGGTGGAGATGCACACCATGGTGTTAGATGTTACGATGAATATTCAAGAGCTGTCTTAGCTTTCCCTCACTATGACAAAATATACAAGAAAAACAACTTCAAAGGAGCTTTTGGCTCATGGTTCCAGAGCTTCAGTGCGTGGTTTTTTGGCTCCCTTGCCTTGGGCCTGAGCTGACGCAGAAGCAACATGCCAGTGGAGGCCTGTGGGGGAGGAACCTACTTGCCTCATGGCAACCTGAAAGCAAAGAGAGAGAGAGGAAAGCCTGGAGACCAGTTTTACTCTTCAGAGACATACCCTCTCCAGTGAGGCCCCATCTCTCAGAATTCCTAGAACCTCCCAGAAGTACCATCAGCTGGGGCCCAGGCTTTCAACACAAGAGCCTTCGGGTTACATTTAAGATCCAAGCCATAACAAAAGCCAACCATTTCTAGGACTAATTAGTGTGCATGCAACCACTAAAGCCCAAAGCATGGAGTCCCACCTGCAAGCATGTGAGAGTTCTCTTACTGTTTGTCCTCACAAATTAAATTATATCAAAACCAAGAATTTCATCTCAATGACCTAGTACTTCAAGTGAATGCCACATGTTATGGAATTATTCACTGTAACAGAGCTACATGAGGGAAGGATTGTTAGATCCTACGAGAAGCTGCAGAAAGGCAAAGGTCCAGGATTAAGTCCACAGTGCTTCAGACGGTGTGGGGTACGCAACAGGCATCTAATCAGCGCTTCTTGGCAGAATGCTAGAGTTAATGCAGTTCACTTGCCCTCTTTTCACTGAAACTCCTGCCCTAATCGTAGCAGCCTGTGTGCCCCATCAGTGGCTAAAATCTAAAGACAGTCTATTAACTTTACCAGCATCTTGCCTGGTATGCACTGCCTTGGCTTTCTCAGACTTGACCCCAGCAGGCCGCTGCTAAATACCAGCAAATTGACCAAAGGGCAGCCAGCAGGAGGGTTGGAAGAGGAGGAAAAGAGCTGACAAGTTTTTGAGATCAACGCTTCCTGAACCGGGGGTATCTTATTTTTTCATTTGACTCTCTCCATCCATTTCTAAACGCGGCACCCGGATGTGTGAACATTTTGTAATGCAAAGATGGAAAAGAATGTTTAGAAATAAAGAGAAGGACCCGGCATGTGTGGAAACAGTTATAACCATTCCCTGCCTGAGTTTTGACCTGTTGAAAAATGAGGCTCAGCACTTATATTTCTGGCTAATTTGATATTGGCTTTTTTTTTTTTTTTTGCAGCCCGAGCTTTGTTATTTGTTTCTAAGCTGTCATTTTTATTAGTCTCTCTGGCTGATCTTGTAGGGCTCCGCATCAGGTGGCGTGTGCTCTCATTGTCTGACTGGGCTTGGCAAGCGCAGGGCCCTTTTATTGCTGTGTGGTGTGGGCGTGCTCGCCTGGGTAGCCTGTAATTAGACCCACTACAGGTGACAGTTACAAGAGAGCCCGGTAATCATTCTAGCTGCCTGATCTGATGTTTATGGAGAGGAACTTCATTGTGGTCTGGTTAGGGTTTACTACAGCATCTTGTACTTTTGCCACTTGATTTATGATTCACAAAGATGTGTTTTGTTACCTCTCCGTCTATCCTAAGTACGTATCATTGGCATTTGAAATAACAGATGTATCTGTGGGGAAGACTGTCATTGGCCTTAGAGTACTAATCTCCCTTATGCCTACCCCCCCAAAAATGAAAAAGATATGAAGACAAAATCACGTTCAAGGTGTCATCATCTAGGCAGTGTTCTTGAGAAGTGTTTACTGACTGTCTTAGTTTCCCTGGGACTCTCTTGTAATACAAACTCTTTTTATTTTTATCTTTTGGCTCTATGATTTCTGCCCAAGCTTTTGGAAGTTTCTGTTTTGGCTTATGGTCAGGGATGCTTTATTTTGTTGGAAAGGAAAAAAAAAAAAGAAATACACTTCTTGGCACAATCGATGTGAAGTGAGGTACCCGTGCTTGCTGTTTTAATCTAGAAAAGATGGAGGCATAGGATGTTAAGGTTAGAGAGGCTTTCATATTCACCCAGAGGGACAGAAACAGAGGGCCTCAGATCACTGTTGTCCTGGAAGCTGTGTGAGGTGTCGTTACAGAGAATTCTCAGCCCTGCGTTGTTTTCATGACGCATGGCTTTAATGGTCATAAACTTTGCAAATGTGGTTTTAGTTCATGAGTATGAACTGCATTTATGCAGCATCACGGCTCCAAGCCTGACATTCGGAGAACAGTCTGTGAAGTTGCTACTATTCAGGAGGATAATATGCCACTGAAAGCCCTAAATCTTACTGTTACTGTAAGTGCGCTTGGCTGACCCTTCTCATAGCAAATTAATTTTCCACATCAAGATGTTTTGGCAGGAGTGGTGACGATAGTGAAGATGACAAGGACAATGATGATGATAATTGTGATTTTTGAGTTTGAATAAGATTTTTCCTTCTGCTATAAAATTTTGTTCTTAATTTATTGGGCTAGAATAATATTTTTGTGAAATATTTTTGCATTTTCCTTCTTTTAAAGAGCAACAGGACATGAAATATGCATTTGCAAATAATAGTATTTTTCCAGCTCTGGGCTAATCTAGGTACATGCAGTTATAAATATTTTGCAAATTATAGTAACAGATATTTTTGTTTGGAAACCAATGAAATCCATAACAAATTTTAAAGGAAACATGTATGTGCTAATTTCTCTTCCCCAGACTCTACTGGGCAAAATATGAAACTGCCTGATACCTTAAGCTGTTGAAAAGTTGGTCACCTATGTCCTTATTAACTATACCTCTTCTGGCCAATTTAATTTTGCATTTGATTGGTAATTTTAAACCTGTTTATAATGCGCATGTTTTTTTTCAAAAGAAATAGATTTCCTAGAAATTTAACACGCCCCCAAAAAATTGAAAGGAGAAAAAGAAAAATTGAAAAAGCAAATAGCTTGATGATTGCTTGAGTCGGCTTGAAGATAGTCCTGCAGGTGGCGATAGAAACTCATAAATGATCAAACTCCCGTGGTAAATTTCTGTGGACTACTTGGGGATTTTAATTTCAACAATTTAATTTTAATTTGACACAATAATTTATAAGTATAAATTATTAAATTAGAAAAAAAATCCATGTTGTGTAACTTTCTGTTTTTGTAATAATTTTCTCACATGTTCTGTAGTGTGTTCATCTTTGTGTAGAAAGAATAAAGTTGAGAGTATCACCAGGTTGGTGTAGACTATCTATGATAATTTACCACTTTAAATCTTTTTATTGTGTTTTATTTTTACTTGAGGCTAAAGTTTGCTACGTGTCCCTTTGGTTGGGTCGCACTTTGGTGGATTCCTCTGGTTGCTCAGACATAATGCCTTGTTAGTGTTTCCCTAAAGACACACCTTTAAATCACCGTGGTGAATGGAGTCATTTCAGGATGCATTAGCTAGTTTAGTTTTAATGTGCGCAGAATCACAAATTCCTTGAAAGATATTACCCAGGGATAGAAATAAAGTGTAAATAACCTCTTTTAAAACATAAAATCTATTGTGGATATAATAACATGTTTTCAATTCATTTAGTTATTTCATTTTGGATATTAGGCAGAGTCAAAGCAAAGTTAAAGCATTTAGTCGTTGGAAGTTTGTCCCTCACTGCTAGTTAAGCCTCAAGAGTTCTTAAATTGCTGTGTGTGTGTGTGTGTGTGCATATGCATGTTTGTGTGTATATACATATGTATGTATTCACTTTCCATTTTCTCGAAGTTTGATTTCAAAAATGCTAACTCTAGAGTGATTTGCTTAGGCATAAAGCTAATTTCAGCTCTCCTATTTTCTTTTAGTCTCAATTAAAAAAAAAACTTGAAGTATATATTTTCTAAAGGGAATTGCCTTGATCACAAGAAAATGTAATTATTTTCATTTAAATGTTTTTGGCTTTAGCTGTTGAGTGTCATGCTCAGCAACTGTGATGGTCTTGAACAATTATGGAATATAAGTTCTTGTCTTTCTTCTGAACATTTCACTAAGTCTTATGATAAAGTTTAAAACTAATAAGATCTTGTATACTATACCCTGGGATCTAGACATTCTTGTTATAGATGAGAGGGAGAAGAGAAAAAAAGAAATAAAGAAAGAAAAGCAACCTTAGGCCTTTTTATATTCTGTTTCAATTGCTCTTCCAATTACTCATGAGGAAGAAGAGTGGACGGCAAGTCAGACCCTCCGAAAACCTATTTTGCAGCTTTCATATAAAGAATATTCAGTTCTCTGCTCTGTTAGCAACTGACCAAAATCTAATCCATTAAAAAATATATCGTGGTAAGCACTTCTTGAAAATGTTTATAATAAATGGTAAAAGCCAAGCCTCCACTGTGAGATTAGCAGTTGGAACAGGATGTGTTCATCAGGAAATAGGTTATTGCCTGGCCAGTTATCCTGTAGAGAAGCCTGCAGGGTAGATGATTTAAAAGCTTGCAGTGTGAGGATTTTATTTGATTTCCTCTTTTTGCTTTCTTTTGCATGTAACAGCGTTGTTTATCACACACAAGGGTTCTCCTCAATGAATCTATTATGAAGTTCATTTTTGAGCAAAAAGCATGGCATGTTTTGGGGATTGTCCCAATCCATACCCTATGATCATCAAATGACCTATGAATATTAATATACCTAATTCACTTTGACAGAATAGGCTTTGTAGTTTGAAAAAAATAAGAATTTTTTTTGTGATAAAGGAAAAATCCTGCTGAAGAGCTTGGTCATGTCCAGCTTTTTGCCTGAGTGCAATCCAGCCTCCGTGAGTGGACACAGTGCTCGTGAATAATACCTTGACACAGCAACACAGGCGTGACTAAGAGATCAAATAGCAAAAAGCCTTGGGGAAGCGTGTGTCCGAGGTCTGATCTATCGTCTGGGGGGTCGGAGAGTGTTAATGCACTCTGCAAAGATTACATTCACTCTCTAATTGCTCAGGCACTTCCTTAAAGGATTCAAACAGTCAGGAAAGGTGAAGCTGCTTGTCAGTTTTTGTCTTCTGCCTGCAGCTGAAGTTTATCTGTCATTCCAGGGACACCACTCCATCAAGTATTCTAGCCAGTGTCAAAGGCATAAACTCTGAATTAGGAGCAAAGCAGTGAGAGGTGTTATTTACAGCTCCATTATGACTTGCTCTTTAAATGCTCTGCATTCCATTTCTGGTGTTTACATTGTGAAAACGAACACCTCTGTGTTCAAAGGCAGGGCTGGGGAGGGGTGAAGGCTTTGCTTTGAGGTTTGATCAGATAGGTTTCCATTATCTTTTCCCAGTGCCTTAGTGCACCCAGTGTGGCATTTTGTATTGGGGTTATTGCAGTAAAACGTGTAAAGTAGTGAACTTTTGCATTTCCTCTGTGCTGCATCCACCACCAACATAGACACACAGACACACACACACACACACACACACACACACACACACACTGTTCTGAAATGTTTACCCTGAATTAGCCATGTACAAGACGCATCCACCTGTAGGACCTGGTAACTTTATCTGGACCCTCCTTGTAAACTTCAGATAATATACAGACATATTTTTAAATAGCTCCCCTCTCTGCGTCAGAGTGTACATACTCTAATCTTGTGTGTCTGCAAACTGAAATAGCAGTTTTATCAGATTCAGTATCTTTTAGGTTGCTTTGATCATATCTCAGTGTTTTCTAAATCACACTGAAAAGCTAAAATAAGGTTTTACCAGTTCGTTCACAATGGCATTTTAGGAAGGATTTGTGTTAGGAAGGTATGTGTTCGGAAGAGCAGAACAAAGTCATTAAATTCACAGTCTGCGATTTCAGGAGTGGGAAGGGCAGACTTAGTTTCCACCCTTAGCATTCTCTCCCCGCTAGGTACATTTGCCCACTGAGAGGTCGGAATTCTTCCTAGATCCGTCCCGAATGTGAATACATATTGTGTACATGGCCCAGAGCCTGCAGTATAATATTTATGTAGCTTCCGAAAGAGACCTGGGAGGATTCCCTGTAATTCAAGACGGTAGTCTGAATGATGGGTGTAGAGGACTTTTTTAAAACAGAAATCCTTGTTTGTCCCATGGGAGTTTCACACTTTTTCGGCTGACGGAGCTGTATTTTACTCATCCAGTATAAAGCTGTCAGTGTATATTGGTTGTATGTGTCTCTTGAAGACTCTGAACAGATGATGGGAACAATTGCTAGAGGGAGAAACGCACATTTGAATCGAAGTCTTCAGAGGAGCATTTCTCTAGGATCTCCTGTCCCTGCTTCGACGCGGACTGTCCCTCGCACTTTTTCTTATTGTGTGTTATCTCACACTGTTGGTAGATTACACTGAATGTTTCATCTGTATATAAAAATTAAAAATTCAAACAAAAATCTGGCCCACATGAAGAACAGGCCCTTTGGGCATATGGTTCATTATGCATATTCGTTTAATTACTAAAACACTCGCGCTGGCTTTGCTGCCCTTGCTTTCAACTTGCAAAGTTGGATCTCGTCTATTGCACAGAAAATGAACACAGAATTCTGCTCTGAAGGAGGAAAAAAAAAGAAAAGAAAAAGAGCCTTTGAAGAAATGATGTGATTCACCAAAAGGAGGTAGGAGTCTCGGGGAAAAAAAAAAAACAAAACAGATGGAAGTAACCATTTCTCTCCTCCTCTCCTTTCTCCTCTTTTCCCTTCCCTTTCCCACCACAGTCCCCAAAGGCTGCTCTTACTGTGTTAGTTTATCCGAATATGAGCAGGGAAGAAATGTGAGACTGAGGATGTAGGTTTCAAGCACATTCCCTCTGAGGGAATCCAGTCTCATGATGAAGCTGTCTAAGTTTTATTGGTTAGAAAGCGGCTCACTAGGAAAGTGCGACTTTAATTGATTTTTCAGGGCAAACAGGTGGTGATGGTTTAGACATTCCCTGGCCTCGGTGCCACTCCTCATTTGGGGCTGCACATATAATAGCTTTATTAAAATAAACAATAGCCTGGCTTTGGTTTTGCCTGAACATCTGCCTCTTGACTTTTAAAGAGCCACTGAAAATATTTTTTATTTTGTCCTTGAAAGGATCAGATCCTGAAATATTCTAGGAAGACTTTATTTTATATTCATGATATCGAGCTTAGTATTTTTGTCTGATTATTAAAAACATTAAAATTAAAAAGATCTTCAGGTTCATTGTTTTTATAGGTTTCACACACACACACACACACACACACACACACACACACACACACATTTACTTACATAATAAATAAGATTTTTAACAGAATAGGCCAAAATTGAATTTGTAGTTGTTGGGTTTTGATTTGAACTTGCATTTCAGTGAGCAAAAGACAGTTGAGTGAATATGTATGTATGTATGTGTGTGCATGTGCTTTAAGACTATGCTTTGGATTTCTTAATTCATGGTGTTGTCTCAGCATTGTAAGAAAATGTCTTGGACTCCTGATCACAATAAATTCAGGACTCCTAAAAGCATTTATAAGGGAAAGAAGGATCCGAATCTTGGCATCATTTTTGTTTTTAGTGGCAAGTACATGTGGCTCTGGTACAAGCACAATTTTGTTTTTCAATTAAGCAAATAGGTACTCTAATGGGAGGACATCCAAGACATTCTCAATATGATTCCCGAAGGAATTGTACTTGGCTATAAATAGCATCACTCACTAATCACTATTTAAGGGTCCTCGCTTAAGACACCTTCATCTCTTTTAAGCAGGTTGAATATCTACAGCGCTAGTGCAGGCTTAATGTGAACTTACTGCAACCCTGCTTCTTTTAGTGCCAGAAATAAAGCTGCGAGTGGAGTAACTTAATACAGTGAACGGCTTTCCTCTCTCACTGCACTAATGCTAATTAGATACACTTGCTTTATTACCCAGAGCACTTTTTCTGCATTCATTCTGATCTTCTGTGAACTATGAACGTGAAGGAGTAAGTCGTAAATGTTAAGTTTAAGCTTTCAGTCACAATTGCAGCCGGCTGTTCATGTGACCAAAGTCAGAGAACAGTTTTGAGTCTGCTTTGTCCATGTAGAGAACAATTAGAGCCCCGTCGGATTTCTACCACGGTGGGTCCCACGGGACCAAAAATTATATTTCTCGAATGAGTAAGACACTTATCAGTACACTTAATGGAATTTTTCTCTTGACCTCTTTAGATAATCAGCGTGCTAGGGAATAAATAAATGTGTGAGGATTTTTCTTCCCTCCTTTTAATCAGAGCAGGGAACTTGCATCAGGTTTTGCAAGATGTATTTACCAAAATCAGACTTGAAACTACTCAATTGTCAGCTTCTGCAAAAATGCATAATGAGAAATTTATTGTCTGATTCTCGACCCGAAGTTATGATCGTTGTAGGGAGAGAAAGCCAAACATCACAGCATTAGGAGCTTTTCTTGCTTTCACTTAGTTTAGTGCTTTTCTACTTGGTAAACTAGTTGTTCTGCTTTTATGAGCACCGCGGGGCTTTTTACAGGGCAGTAGGTGATTGTTGAATTTTTTCCCCATTTATATAAAATCATCAAGAGATGAAAAATCCATGGTGGCCAGAAGCATGAAGAAAACATTACGATGCCTCACATTTAAAGGAGTGGAAAATGTATAGTACAGGTTAGAACTTTTTTCTCTTTAAAAACATCCATTAATACATTGAAAATCAGAAAATAAAAGGTAGCTATTTCTAGAAAAATCCAGTCTAAAACCTCCAATTTGTAATTAATATTGTGATTGTATCTCATTTGATATATTGACTTTCTTTAACATCAGAAGAGCGTTAGCTACATTCTTCATAGCAGTGTTCAGCATAGTGTTATGGTAAAGTTGGCTGTTTGAAAATTATATGCATTGTCTAAACAGTCATAGAGGATAGTAAAAGTGAGATATATATTGTAGGTGTCTGTCTGAAAAAATATTGGGAATAAACTACCAGTTGGGGTCATTCCCACACAAAATTAGAACTAGTTGATTAAATTCTGCCTTGAGACAAGACACCAAATTTACTTTCCCCCGATGAACCAGCTGATTCCTTCTGTGTCATATGGCAGTAGTCAAGGACAATAAACACCAACAATGATGATTTTTTGATATACGTAGATCTCTGGGAAAGAGCTGGCTCGTGAATGGTGATTTGGTAAATTTTCTATACATCATGGAAACCAGAGCAGGACTTAGAGATGCAGGTGGAAATAAGATTTTATTAGCAGACAGGTGTAAAGTGCAGATTAGAGTAAAGAAGACCATTTCAATTTTGCACCCTGTCCAAGTTGAGCTGTGCCATTGCTTCCGTCCCATGACTGGCATCCGTCTCCGCTTACCTCTTTCTTGGTAAGGACTGAACCCTAAGGAACAAGACCCCTTTTCTACCCACTGCCACCTTCCAAAAGCCTGCAGTAGGTTCTCTGGGCAGCCTAGATAGTGTTTCACAGTCCTGCTGAGTGTGTTCACCCCTTTGATATTATACCATTATATTTTGTATTTCCACTATTACCAGTTGTCTGAGATCTAGATGGCTTGAGATGACATACATTTATCATGTTCCAGCCCTGGAGGTCAGAAGTCTGAAAGAACACGATGAGGTTCCATGTTGCTTCTGGAGGAAAGGGGAAACTCTTTCTTTCCTTTCTTCCACTTCCAGAAACTGCCCACTTTCCTTGGCTCCTGGTCCCTCCCTCCATCTCAGATCTGGGAAGGGCAGATTCTTAAGTTCTCAGGCAACACCACTCTGTCCTCTCCTCCTAAGTCAGTACTTGGCTCTCTCTTTCTGCTGTCTTTCCATGTTGAAGGACTTTTATGACTATATCAGGCCCATCTAGGTAATTCCCATCATCACCCTATTTTGAGGACAGATGACCAACAGTTTAGCTCCACCTGCAGCCTTAGTTCCCTGTTCTGTGTTGTCTATTTCCCGCAGAATAGGACGTTCCTCTTGGGATTACTATCATCCTGACAACCTCAGCCAGGGCCTGCATTTCTATCTCCCATTCATATTGCTTCCCAGTGGATAAAGATTTCTGGAGCAACTCTGGTTTCTTGCATGGAAATTACTTCATTGAGAGGTATACATGTGAGGGGAGGGAAAACGTTGTGTGCTGTGGACATTTTAGTCTGAGAGCAGCTAGGAGGACTATAGTTAGAACGTATGGAAGTTATGTTATTGGCAACTTGAAGGATTTTTGATACTGTATTTGTTAGTACGTGGCTGGAGGCCAGGAATTCCACAAGGAAGTTATGTGCCTACATCTTGTACAGTAGATCTCGGGTAGGTGAGCACTGATGGGGAGAGGAGTGGACAGGCTGGTTCCAGAGGCCAAACATAAGAGGTGACATTTGACCTTAATTGTGTCATCATCGTTGGTTTAAGGAATGCTTGGGGTGTTAGTCAAGTACACATCTGAGTGTGTCTGGTTGAGTCATGCAGGTGCTACCTATGTTGTTATATGCGGACCTGGGCCTCGTCCTGTCTGGCACTGTTCCCCTGCTCTGCTCTCTGGCCACCACGAATTCAGCAGCTTCGCTCTGCCATGCCTTTGGGCCATGACGCTTCTGTCTTGGAGCCATATAACCACAGACTGAAGCCACTGATACTGTGAGCTCACTTAAACCTCTCGTCCTTCATGTTATGGGTGTAAGGTATCTTGTCTCAGCAGTGGGGAAGCTGACTAATACAGGGGAAGGGAACAGAGCAGAGTGTTGAAGGTTGTCCAGGACTCAGAAGTAATTCCTAGTGAGTAGATGAGTGATAGGGACAAGAAAGCCAGGGCGTTTCCCCACATGACTCCACGCAGTTCATCAAGATCTGTGCCACCTTCTAAGAAGTCTGTTAAGGTCTGTGTTTTCAGGAATCATCCCTTGCATCCCAAACAAAAATCATCTTTCCTTTTTTCTAGAACTAATACAGCTTCATCCTATTTTTTAATTTCTCATTTTCCTACCCCATTCCCAAAATTTAGGATACCAAAATTGTCTAGTTACATATACGATCCTATCATTTCTCTGTTTATAATCCATCAGTGACTTCCCATCTAACTTGGGATGACACTATAAGCTTAATACCATGACATACAAATCCTACAGTGAGCCGAGCCCCACTGAGTTCTCCTGCCTCACCTCTAGCCATCACTATACGATCCAGCCCTGTCGGATGTTTTGCCTTCTTCAGCCATGTGAAGTCTTTGTTGTTGTTACCACTGTCGTGACTTATACTTACCACATGTCATTGCTTATATTTCCTTTCTCCCACTAAACTGTAAACTTTGGTAAGCATGTCACTAGCAATAAGCCTAACACAAGATAATAACTTGGTAAATAGCTTCCCACTGAAGCAATGAATGACCAAAGCAGTTTTCTACAAAAATAGTGAGAGACCAAGAAACTTTATCTTCCAAGTGGTTTTCTTTATACAGTATTTATGTCTTTTACTTGGATGTAATTATTCAACCATTTTATAAAAGACTAATGATGATCACCCTTCAAGTTCATCATTGCTTCTATTCCCCCCAACAGATTTTGAGGCAGATATTATCTTTCCATTTTACAGATGAAAAGATGGTAACTAATATTTTCTTATCAACACAGCTTCTGTAGACAGAGCCATGATTTAGATCCAAAGTGAGTATATTCTAGGTATTATTAAGTAAGTGCATAATGTTATAAAATTTAATGGTCCCCAAACTGTTGACAATAACACAGTAGGAAAAAGATCAACCATAATAAGATCATCTGGCACCATATTCAAATTTGACCAAAAATTAAGATAAATATTAACTATTTCATTTTTGAATTTAAAAATGTTAATTTTTATGGTGTCATATGTAGCAACATACTCTAATATTTTAAATGAAAACTACACCTAAAGCATATGGGACTCAAATTTAGATGTGTGTATGTACAAGTGTGCATGTTTGTGATAGTTTATACAGGTAGCTGCTGTAAAAAAAACTATTTTCTTTTTTTAAGTCCAGTATATAACAGCAGAACCTCATATATGACATCATATAGGGCAAGTGCTCTGTGAGTATCAGTTGAATGGATGTTTGCATTAATGCAGCAGTCTTAGTGGATTTGGAAGCTGTGATGCATTTGGACATTTGACTTTCTGGACATTGATGCAGAGTACAGACCAGAAGTAAACCATTTACGGAAACGTTCATACGCTCATACATTCCAAGGCACACATACATTTCCACATATTGTGTTGGGGACACTTGACTTTCATGCATTCTGGAATCTTTCTCAATCTACCCTCTTGGATTTATATTATCCAGAGCCATAGTTTGGATCCTGGTTCAGGGTTTCCCAGTCCACCCTCCAGACCATTAGACTTCACAAGCACTTTTCTGTGACATCACCCAACATCAATGGTGGGTAGCAATGAGTAGTGTTAAGTTAGACCTTTATTTACATGCCCAAGTGCTGACCTCCAGTTTCAATTCAATAAATTTTTGAGTATCTGTTACGTACAAAACTTCATCATCCTATATTTTGTAAGAAATACAGAGCTGAATACATTACAAGTAATTAAAGAGTTTAAAGAGAGAAATACTTCTTGCAAGGAAAATAAGGAACAAAAATAAACACAGTCCTAGACAAAGTGTATGTGTCCAATATCTTATAGAAAGAATGGCTTGGTTCACCTAGGCAAGCAGGTGAAGAAGAAAAATGACCATTCCTTGAGATACTTTGAATCAAAAAGCACTGAGAAGGAAATCATAGACAAATTTTAAGAATGGCAATTTTATGTGCCAAGAATTTACGAATGGTGGTAGGAAATGGAGAAACAAGAAGCCTTGCAAATGCAAGTCAGGTCATATTTTGATTTGCTGGACCATCAACAGCAAACTAAGACTTTTAAACTCTCTATGGGGTGAGAAGTAATGAATAGAAGACTATGCAGGCAGGCGATATGCACAGAATTAATCCTTGGGTGATTCCTTGGCTCTGTTATGAATGGATAGAAAATGAAGAAAATCACAATGAGTAATATATTAATTAGGACTGTATTAGAATAATCTGAGCCCTGGTTCACAGTCGATTGGCAAATAGAGCAACTTTCGGCTTGTGTTATGCGTGTGTGTGTGTGTGTGTGTGTGTGTGTGGCAAGGAAGCAAATTATTGTAAAAATCATTGCATTTATTCCTTCTATTTAGAAATTGGAAAAATTCACATTTGTGAATTTTTAAAAACCTTTAAGACCTACAAGAAGTTAAAAAAAAATAATGTAAAGGACTCCTGTGCCCCTCTCATCCAGCTTGCCCAAATGGTAACATCTTATGTGACCAGTTGTTTTGACATAATACTGTTAACTTGAGTACAGACCTGATTCCAGTTTCACTGGCTTCCATACTCATGGGGTGGTGGTGGCAGCGGGGGTGTGCGCTTTACACACCACACTCAGGATGCAGAACTGTTTCCTCATCACAGAGAATGTCTCTGATGCTCCCCATTAATGTTCACTCTAGAGCCTTGGTAACCATTTACATATTTTCTCCCACTAAAGTCCTGGAACTTTTCTTCACCGTGACTTTGACAAGATTATGTACTCACAAAAGGAATCCTACAGTATGTAAAACATCGAGATGGGCTTTTTTCATTTAGCCGAGTGATCTTCAGATCCATCCAGTTTGTGTCTATCAGTCGCTCATTTCCATCAGCAGCTTTTGAAAAATCAGAAGACCGGGAAATGTGAGGCTTCACTGTGCAGGAAACACCCAGCTGAGGCTGAGTAGGAGATGGACCCCGCGGAAAGGAGCTGCCTTCTCCTCCGCCTTCTTGCGCCTCCTGCATCTTCTCCTGTTTCATCCCTGAGGGCATTTCAGTCTGTAGCCTTGGCAGTGGCCAACATTTCTGAAACTGGAGTAAAATGAACAGTGTTTCATAGGTTAAGGGTGTGTTACAGGAGAAGCCACAGTTTCCCCTTTTCAGGCAAATTTGATAAACAGTGTGTCAAATAGAACTTGACGTCATTTTAAAAACTGACAGTGTGCTCTGTGATATGTATGCAGTGTCTACACGTTTAACACACTACAAAAGAATTTGCACAGGTATGAAGTAGAGGTGTCAGAGGTTGTGGGGTTGAGGCTGTGAGGGAGAGAGGCAGCTGCCTTTCATCCGTCCGTGTCTGTGGACAGAAGAGGAAGAGCAAACCGCAGTGAGCACCCAGCTCGGGACCTTAGCAGCTCTACCCCTCTGCGGCCATCGTAGCTTGGTGTCTAGGTTTTGTTTGGTTAGTGTCTCTTCTGTTCTGCTTGCTTCCCACCCTGGCCTTTCTCACTTCAAATATCAGCACTTTGTCCTTCAGGGCAGTTGTTAACCAATGGCAGTTGCTGTGGGGGAGCTCGGAACCCACGGTCCTGAACAGCACACCCAGGCCAGGGCAGATCGTAGTGGTTGGTTCTGGAGAAACGTGATTGGCTATTTAAAAAAGTTACTGTAAGATGTATTACATGTACAAGGGAGTCTACAGAAACACATATGCACACATACTATATATACACACATATTTTCAGCAGTCTTAATAAGTTCACATTATTGCACCTACTACCCCACTTAAACATTGAAAATTCCCCTTATTTTAGAAGTTCCCCCTCTACTTTTTTCTGATTGAATTCTTGCCTTTCTTCCCCAGAAACAACCTTGTCATTGAAGACTATGCATCATTCCTGGCTACTCAATATCATTTTGCCACCTCTCTATCAATTGCTGAATAATTTGATTCAATTTTGCCTAGTTTTTGAAAAATAAATATAAAATAAAGCAAATAACACTCTTAGGTCTTACTCCGAGATTTGCAAACCAAATCACTCAGTATTGTTTTTGATGTTCATCCATGTAGTACGTCTTTGTTCTTTACAGTATTTAATTTTAGGAGTAAATTATTTGACTTATTCTATTTTTTTTAGACCTTTGGATTGATTCCAGGTTTGTTGATTTTTTTTTTTTTGCCTATTATTAAAAGCACTCCTTTAAACATCAATATACATGCCGTGTGGTAGACACATGTGAGAATCTAGAGCCATAGTTCCCAGTGTGGTGCCTGGACGGCAGAGTCTCCAGGTTTTCAGGGATGGAATTTCTCCAGT
Organism: Hystrix cristata; assembly: GCA_004026905.1. NCBI lineage: Eukaryota > Metazoa > Chordata > Mammalia > Rodentia > Hystricidae > Hystrix > Hystrix cristata. The sequence goes on from PVJO010007568.1 coordinate 56,274, forward strand.
CCCACCCTAAATCTGCTCAACAGCGAGCTCTGGGGAGATGGATCCGGCCTCTCACTAAGCCTTCCAGGTATTTCCCATGCCTGCTAAAGTTTGAGACCCACTGCTCTAGGGCATGGAGTTTCTACATTATCTCATATACATGTTCTGCTTAATTAGTTAATGGCAACCATTTCTCAAGTGATGGAACCATCAGCATCAAATGAAAGTTACCATTGTTCTACATTTTAGCAATCTCTTGGCCTCATCTGACTTCTTAATTCTCTCAATCTGGTGTGTGAAATGGTACTTTGGTTTCAATTTACGTTTTTCTTTTTACTAATGACTTTCCTATGTTATGGGAACTTTGGGGTCTTCTTCCTCTGTTCAGGTGTTGTCTAATTTCCTTTTCATCTTAACTTTTTATTGAATTGTGCACATATTTTCTATAATCTAGGTAAAAATTTGTAATAGAAATATTTCTCGAAGATATCAAGGTTTTCTATGGTATGGTACGATTTGTATTGTGTTTAAGGAATCCTTCCCCACTACCAAAGTCATTGAGAAATTATTTAGAAACTTAAACTGTTTCGCCTTTTACTGACCTGCAATTCCCACACATTCATTCTGTTAACGTTTAGTCTGTTTATTACTTGCCAGAAACAACTTATAGGGAGTAAAGTCTTATTTTGGCTCACAGTTTCACAGGTTTCAATCCATGGTGTCTTGACCCCATCACTGTGAGCCTGATGTGGCACAATATATCACAGTGGTGGTGCTTCACAAAGACTTGTTTATCTTACGGTGGCCCAGAAGCCAAAAAAGAGACAAGAAGAGACCAGAATTCCAATATCCCTTATAAAGCCAAGTTGTCAATCATTCACCTTCTTCCCACCAGGCTCCGCTTGCTAAAAGTTCTACTACCTCCCAATAGTGCTGTGGGCTGGAGATAAAGCCTTCAACACATGAACCAAACAACCACAGTCATACATCAGCTTTCCATATAGGTTGACTTTTCCTTTGATATCTTGTCTGTCCCTGCGCCGATTTTACACAGGGATCATTTAGAGTTAGCCTAGTTTTTCCTGATTTGTGCTTCATTTTTAGGAATGCCTTAGCAATAATTCTTGGTTTTTGCTCTTCCATATAAGAATTAGAATTGACTTTTTATATTCCACAAAAATAGAATAAGGTAAAGGTTGGGCATATAACTCAGTGGTAGAGCCCTTGAATTGTACGTGTGAGGTCCTGTGTTTGAACCCCAGTACTGCAAGAAATGAATAAAGAAAACGAAAAACAAAAATCAAAACAAAACAAAAAAACCCAAACAGATCAAGTGAACACCAATATTGAAAGTAAAGCTCAGAATTCTGTAATGTATACTTGTATCAATTTACAGGCTTTTGCTGTCCCATATTTAAGTTTTAGATTATTTCCCCACATAAAAATCAGGCTCCAATTTTTCTCTAAGGCAGTGTTTGTTTAGATTGGCATACCCATTTACCTCTGGGTGGGGGCACCACATATTCTTGCATTTAGTCTTTATACTTAGGGCAATTTTCTTTCTATTTGAAGTGTTTCTTTTACATATATGTTTATAGGGGTCTTTTGGTTATAAATACTCCTAGCCCATGTTTTTTCTGAAAATGAGTTTGCTTGACTCTTCTTTAAAGACAATTTGCTACATACAATGTTATAAATTGAACTTCTGAAAAATATGTACAACATTATTCTTCCATCTTCTTGTTTCCCTATTTGCACTGAGGTATAGCATCACTCAAATTGCTTCTTAAAGATGAATTGTATCTTCTCTCTGTTTCTTTAGTCCCCTGGGTGTTTTTTAGTTATACTGGAATATTTTTAAGCCTGAATTCACCTTCATTTATCCTGATAAGAATTTTTGTTTGGGGAGCGGGCATGCTGCTTATATTAGCATCTCTCAACATTTCTAGGAAGTTCTCAGGCATTTCTATTTTGATATGTTGGTTCTCCCTTGTTGTCTCATTAGTCACCTATCCCCACCACAAATGTCTATCACACATAAAATAGTCCTTTTTTCTATCCCCCATATCTCTAGAGCTGGCTTACATATTTATATCTTTGTCTCTGGTCTGCATTTGGAGGCATTTCTTTGGAATTATCTTTCAGTTCACTAATTTTCTCTCTACCTACTTTTAGTCTGCTTAGTATATCTTTTGTGTTTAAACTTATGCTTGCTTCTTTATATGTTTCTCACCAATAATTTAGCTCAGATTCCATGGGCCACCTTTCAAATGATTTTTTGCCCTCTTTACTTTTGTGATATTCCTTTAGCAAAGTCTCAGGCAATAATGGCTCTAGGAAATTTATTTAGTTTCCCTTGGCAGTTCTATTACATTTCTATAATCCAGTCCACAAGCAAATATTATTACATACCTTTTGTATTTATGTCATTTTAAGTCACTGCAAATTAGAATAGCAGTTTTAGGTCACCTAATTAACCTGACCAATGTTGGATCAAAGTCCTACTCTAAGAATAATCATATTATCTGGATCCCCACATCTCTGTGGCCTGTTTAGTTAATCTATTTATAAAAGTCAAATATAAATATACCAAAATGTATGTATCCAAATGAAGCTCTTGTTTTCAGTGCTCAATTTCTTTTAAACACTATTTTCATAGACAATGGGAAAGCCACAAAATAAAAACTAAAATCGCCATAATCATACTTGGTTTTTAGTTTGTTTAAAGAAATGCAGTGTTTTTGAGAGTTATTGGGAGACTTGGAGTTTTGTAATTCAGCCATTTTTAAAGTTTGAATGCACTTTCAAAGGTCAGAAATAGAATTTTAAGATAATTTCAAATGAGAGTCTAAAGGGTTTATATGATTAGCCATATCATTGGACTTTGTATCTCAAATGAATGACTTGGTAAGCATCCCCCAGCAGGTACTGAAGATACTAGGTTAGTGGTGGGCAAGTTGGTTGATGGCTTGTTTAGTTACAAACCACTTCATCATGAAAGCTGATAGACATAGCCAGAATTGATCTTTAAATCTCTGTAACATGAGATGAAATCCTTCTCATGCCATGCCTAAAGGGGCAATACCTAGAAGAGGATTTGCACAAGAGATTTGTTCTGGCATCCGTGTGATGCTGGCTAAATTCTCCCATCACAGCAAACTTGGAACCACAGACTCTCTAAGGAATTGGATCTTTATGATTTTTCTCCAGAAAATCACAAAGTCTCAAATTTGTTTTCCCTCATCTGAGATTTAGCACATACATGTTTTTACAAAATGTATGGCAAATGAATTTTAGGGCAGAAAGTGGAGAAATATTTCTTGCTGAAAATTTAAGGCAATTTGTGAGGGTTATACTTTTGGTGAAGCCTAGATATGGTTACCTCGCCATCTGTATCTCAAAAGATACCAGGAGACATGACTGGTACAGTGAGAAGTTCTTGGTGCCAGAGAAATCAGGGTTCTGCTGATGATTGTGACATTTTATATGTAGTTTGTGTTTTTTCTGAGTACTCTTCCATTATATGAATATATTCACTGATTGGTGGATATATGGAGTGTTGTCAGTTTTGTCGTTGTTTAGAATAAAGCTGCTATCATGTGAACATTTATGGACAATGTTTTCATGAGACAGATGTTATACAGGGGTAGAAAGGCTATAATTTGAAGTAGGTATATGCTACATTTTTTGAGAAACCACTATCAGGTTTTCCAAATTGGAGACATCATGTATGTTCCTACCAAAGGTGTACAAGAGCTCCAGAGTTGCTTCACATTGTCAATATTTTATATTACCAGTCTTAATTTCATCTATTCTAAATGAAAGCCACATTAAAGTGGCTGTAATTTGCATTTTCCTAATGATAAATCATATTGGATATCTTTGCTTGTGCCTCTAGAAATTCAAATCTCTTTTTTGTGTACATTTAAAGGTTTGGTCAAATCTTTTGCTCATTTTTATGAAGCTGTTTTGTTAAGGTATAAGAATCGTTTATATATTCTAGGTACAACTTTCCTTTCAGTACATGTTGCCATATATGTTGTCAGTCTTTCATCCACAGTGTTTGGGACCTAATGTATTTTGAATTGAGGATTTTTTCCCTAAAAGTTTGGACTATTTGTGTATCATAGTGAGATGTCATTGATACAGGACATACGTTCATGCCCCAAATTCCTTTATATTTTATATGCATCTTATATATATATAGCCTGAAAACAGTATAATATTTTTAATGCACCTATATTCTTACTACAAGCCATCACAAGGGGTCAAGTGTGGAATTGCAGGATCTTCCATTTGTGGGATCAAGACAGCATTCAAACTTTTCATATATTGGAGGATTTTGCATTTCAGATGTTTGGATTAGGGATTTCAACATGTGCTTATATTGAGAATATTTTCTTACATTTTGTGACTTGCCTTTTCTTTTTAATAGTAACTTTTAAAGAGCCTAATGGACTTTTAATAATGTCATTTATTTGTATTTTTTATATTACTCTTTGTTCTTTTTGTATTCTATGAAATCACCCATTTCGCGATGGCAAATATTTTCTCCCAAGGTTTACTTTTCTTCTTTTTTTCTAGTATTGTAAAGTTTTGGCATTTACATTTAGATCTATGATCCATTTGGAATTAAATTTAATTTGATGTATTATAAGAATCTGTAATTTTATATATATATGTACACACACATATATACACAACCATTGTTAAAGAAAAGATTCCCATTTTTTGCCATTGAGGTACATTGACAGCTTTGTAAAAAGCTGTACCTGAACCATTTCTAGACTCTTTTGTTTAATTTATCTGTAAGAATCTTTTTACCAACACCACACTGTATTCATTGCTACAGTTTTTTAATACTGTGCAGCCAGGTAATATATAAGTATTGGTTAAATTGCTTGGACTATTCTGTATCATTTGCATTGCTATATAATATTTAGAATCAACTTGCAAATTTTATACTAAATTGGGATTGCTCAAATAAATAGGCCAATTTGTGAGGAGTTGCCTCTTTGACAATATCAACTCCTCCAATCGATAAATTTCGATTCACTTATTTAGATATTTTGAAATTTATAAAATTTAGATATTTTGAAATTTATTTAGATATTTAGAAATTTATAAATAAATTTCGGTTCACTTATTCAGATATATTGTAATGTATTTCAGTAATATGTTATAGATTCAAGTAAAGAAAGCTTTGTCATGGTTTGTGAATTTTATTTCTAAGAATTTTATGGGCTCTATGGTATTTTTAGAAATGGAAATTTAAAACTTTCATTTTCTAATTTTTTGCTAAATAGATTGATTTTGATATGAAATCAATCCTGCCTTCTTAGTCTTCTTCCATTTGGTCATGCTTTAGAATCTTCATATTTTTCTTGATTTGATTTCCTAATATGTTCTTGGGTATATTTGCATCCACGTTGGCCATTTATCTGTCACTTCTTTCTTTGCAATGGTTTGGCCAAATTTTGATGTCAGGATAATTCTGACTTCATAAAGTTATTTGTCAGAGTTTCTTCCAACATGATGCTCTTTCTTTTTTCAATGCCGAATAGACTTGTTTGTTGAACATTAAAACCATTGGCAACTCAATTTTTTGTGGAGAGCCTATTTTGGGCAATAAATGCAATTTATCTATTGTTCAGTTTTATCAAATTGTATTTTGCCATCATTTTTTTTTCTTTCACTTAAGTTGCCATTTTTCCCATAATAGTGTTAATTATATTTACACCTTTGCCGTTTATCTTTGTAGTGATTATTTCATTAATAGTTAATACAATTATTGATGTTGTTGGATAAATTACCATTTTATTTTCTTCCATTTTCCTATGGATCTTCTTATATATCTATTTTCTCTTTCTTGCTGTATAGATTTCTACTTTAATTTATGTATTTACTTTTATAATTTATCTAGTCTTCCCTGCAGTGTGTGTGTGTGTGTGTGTGTGTGTGTGTGTGAGTGGTAGCTCAGGGGTTCATGTGTAGGTAATCTTCCCTTAACTTTTCATAATTTAGGGTTAATATTGGGTCACTTTACACAAAACATAGAAGAGCATATTTTGTCTCAGGAAGTATGCTCGTCCACCTCTACCCTGCTGTATATTCTAGTGTATGTATATGTTCAACCTAAACGTGTTGTGAACTCACACAGATAATGCTGGAAGCCTTGATTTAGTAGTCATATGGGTTCTGAAGTAAATAAAATGAAAATATTGCTTGATACTTGCCCGTGTATCTATGATTTCTGGACTGTCGTACACCTGGAGCTAGCACTGTGATGGCATCCGGTCTTGGGTCAAAGATGCACAACTTTCCAGCGACTTCATGCACTGCTGGTCTGATTTCATCTCCGAGTTTTCCCACCCCTGCCAATGCCTGGATAGTTGGTCTTTTCAAACAATGTTTTCCAGGGGTTTGTATTTGTTTTTCTTTGAAGATTTTTTTTTAGAAATTAATCCTTCACTGTTGAAGTAGGAATTGTACACTGATTTTAAAAATTGTTTCTGAAGGCTTTATACAGTCCCACTGTAAAAGCATTTAGAAATTTAGAATTTTTTTAGAACTTCTTGAATATAGTAATTAAATATGACTCTTTTTTGTTGCAAAACACTTCTAGGATTGCTTAAATACATGTGATGGAGGCAAATGTTATGGAAAATGAGGTATTTCCCTAAAACAGCTATCTATCAAGTATTGGTTGATTTTCAAGTAGTTTTGTCAGAGGTGTGTTATAAATTGCTTTATGATAAAGAAAATAACTTTAAGACTTTATGACTTATTTTTGTGTGAACCTCTCCTGAAATAGTGTTTAGCAATGTAGAAAAAGTCCCACTTAGCCAATAGATAGACATTTAGAAACTGCAACAAGTTAGTATATATTTACTATCTCTAATGCCCAAATAAATTTCAGAATAGTGAAAGGGAAATAAGGAACTACTAGGAAATCTCTAGTAGAGAAATTACTATATTACATCCTAAAAATGAGAAAACTTAAAACCTTAAAATATAAAAAATAGGATAAATATATAAAATAGTAAATAAGAGGCAGTTGCTGAAGCATGGCAGATTATGGGACTAAAGAAAGAAATCAACAACACAGTACTCTACATTGATAAAAAGTATTCCAAAAATCCCATACTTACTCATCAAAACATTTAGAGGTTTAGCACAAAGAGAAAATCATAGCAATATAATTTGAAGACAAGAGAAAAATTATCATTACTTAGAATCTATGTGATAATCTCACATCTCCAAATAAAAATTTTGAATAGAAAATGAGATAAATTAACATAGAAGAGTAATCATTTGGTCTAAATGAAAAGTTATTCTCCACAGAAAAATATGTCAATACGCATTTTTACCTGTATATATCATAATCATATTTTCAGAAATGGTTTTGTAATTTCCCTGTTGTGCTAGGTGAGCACTCTTCCCTGTTGTGGTAGCAATTTCCCTGTTGTGGTAGCTACTGACACTTGTCCGGCAGCTTTGTGCAGAAATGGCAACGTAGATCTGCAAGAAAATTGTGGATCATTATAGGAATTCAGTTGTAAAAGTTGACTTGAAGGGAAAAAAAATCAAAATGGATCCTCGTTTCTAATTAGGAACAAAAGAAAATGAAACAGAATAAAGATAATACACAAACACAATTATCTTTTAGAAGAAAGTAGTTTTATCATCTCAGGGTTAAATGGGATCCCTTAATTAGAATGTTGAAAATTGAAGGCACAAATCTTCAGGTTAGCATATTTGACTACATGAGAAGTAAAACCACTGTTTCTATGTAAGTTTCCATTGGCAAGAGAATATAATAGATATATTAAAGAACATTAATTTGAATGAGTCAGAAGTATCAGTTAAAATGAACATACTTGATTTATGTATATACTATCAGTAGAACTATGAAACATGAGGTTGAAAAACCAATTATATATTTATATGAACATTTTGATGTTGTTTATGTTATTTCTGATGTAAATCTAAGGTGAGGGATTCATCAACTTTAAGAGCAGGCTGCCTTTGGGAATGAGATGAATAAGACTAAGAAGGTTGACCACCTACTTGAAATGTTTTATTTGTGTAGAAAAAAAAGAAGTGTGTTGACAAATGTCTGTTATTCCCAGCTACTAAGGGGGCAAAATCAGGAAGGTTGTACATTCATGGCTAGCTTGGGCAACTCAGCAAAATAAAACTTTTAAAAGTGGGGTATATACGTCTGTGGCAGAGTGTTCACCTAGCATGCACATGCCCCTGAGTTTGGTCATCTGCACTGAAAAATAATAACAACAACAACAAGAAGTAAATCAAAGAATGAGGACGGCAAACACATTAGCAAGTCTTACTGTTTGAGGAAGGTACACTTAGGTATTTTTAAATAGTCTGCATTTTTTGTAATCTTACAATATTTAGTAATATAACTATCTGTGGAATAAAGCATAGACTAAAATTTTATTTGGTGTCCAAACAATTTCATTATACAAAAAACAAGTAATAGCTGCTTGCAAATTTGTATTTATGCAAAGTATCTTCAAGTGTTAGTGAATAAAGTACAGCAATGTATTAAATGACTTATACCTCAGAAAACTTCTTTATCTCCATGAAGGAAGGATTTCTCCTGGAAATATCAAGTTGCTTCAATATTATGATGTAAATGCATCATTATGTGATGTATCATATTAAATACACATTGATAATATCTTTTTTTCACATTGATAATATCTTAGAGAAGGAAAAAGAACAATAAACCAGCTAGCATCCATTATGGATTTTAAAAATAAAGGGGGAGAGAGAGAGGAGAAGAAGGAGGTGCAAAAAATATTTTAAATGTGTTATGCACAAGTGCCAACTCCACATGAGGAATGTAATAGTTACCTACTGTAAACATGTATGAATAAAAAAAAGAATTTTTTTTAAATTAAAAAATACGCTCCTGTTAGAACTTATGGAAATATTCTTGTGTTAAAAATGTTTTCATTACATTTGGAGCGAATACAAAAATGTATTCAAAATATTTAAAAGATATCAAGAGTAATAAAAACCTCTGTGAATTTTCTAATATTAAAATGGTTTATATGTGTATTCTTAATGTGATATGATTTATGTAGCTCAAAATGAGAGCCAACATTATGCTTAATGGTAGAAAAATGGAGCAGTAGAACCATTTTCATTAAAGTCTAGAATTAGACAATAATATCCCTCTCAACAGTTTTATTTACATTGTTTTGTAGGTAATGAAATTAAGCAAGAACAAACAAAGTTACAAATATTACAAAAGAAAAAAAAATAGATGAGATTCTTAATGATAGTGTATGTACCTGTATCTTAGACCTTCCAAAATTGAATAAAAAAGCTATTTGAAACAATAAGGAAAATTCAGTAAGATGGCAAATCTAAAATACTGTTATATTCAAATTATTAACTTTTATATGCAAATCATCTCCCATTTCAAAATGTAATGCAAGAAATCACTTTATTTAGAGCAACCAAAAATAAAATAGCAAAGAATATGTAATTCCTAAAAAAATTTTTAATGTTAAGAAAATTCTTTCAGCAATAAAATAATTTTGTCTTTGAAAAGAGTGATTCGATATTTAAGATGCAATAATTTGGGGCTGGGGATTTAGCTCAGTGGTTAGAGTGCTTGCCTTGGAAGCACAAGGCCCTTAGTTCGATCCTCGGCACCAAAAAAAAAAATAAGATGCAATAATTTGCTCCAAGTTAATAGGTTGTAACAGTGAGTTTTTCTTACTAGGTGACAGAGCTGATAACTACAAATTATTTCATCTTCGAGAACTACCTGTGAGTTTAATAAGAAAGCAAGTCTCAAGTTTTGATGTAATTTACCCAAAATTTTATTCCTGCTTCATACTATACTCATCAGAAATTCTGACTATTTTTCTCTTAGGTTTTCATTGCAGATTAGGCTTTTTTTGTGTTTCTACCACTGCCAACCACTGTAGCAAACATACTTGCATGCAAACCCTGAACACTCACTTGTCCTTTCAAAGTAGAGGACACATATTTCAGAGGCTGACAGAAATCGGGCAGATTAGTGCACATTCTGATGTAGACAGTGCTACCCAATCACTTTCCTGTTGTCATATAGTCTTGAAATTGGCATATTTTAAGATGTATATAGAACTTTGAAAGTCCAAAATTTTTATTTGAAATATTGGGTTTTTAAAAGTTGGCATCTAATTTAGAACCCAATCCCAACCAAGGCAGGAGATTAGGTTGTGGCTGGCTGGCTGGGCAGGTCGGTGTGAACCTGTCAATCACTGAGATGTGGGACCCATACCCAGGAAAACACTTCCCAAGGGCTACATCTGGGACCAATCAGGAAATGCTGTGTGCAGTTCTTCTGGTACAAGACCAAGATGGTTTTTGATAGAATGGCCTGGAGTGGTAGATACCAAAGATGCCGGCTCTCTCTCTTTCGGTGACTCACTCTGCAGGGAGTACTTCTTTTCCTACCTTTAATAAATGTAAAACTTTTGCAATTGTGTAAGTCTTTGTTCAAGATGACAAGAACTTGGACAGAACCTAGAGAAGGAGCCTACAACACCTAAGAACATTAACATCCCAGTTAAACCTCCAGTTCAGAAAATCCTGGATGTTGGCAAGATTTGACCTGTGTCTTGCTTCTTAGTGACCTTGGATTTTTCTAATACTGCTTTCCGTGAAATTTGGCACATTAAAATCTAGGCACTGAAAAACTGAATAAGGTTGGTAGGGAAACGAAGTTTCAACATATGAGAAAATATATTCATCTATTTCATTGACCAACTGGCCACGTTATTCTGTTTGTCTCATTTTCTGCCAGTTCTAGACTTGAGTTAATCATTGTGTGTCTAGGTACGATCTCCTTCAATCAATGAGTAGGAATACAAGATCTACTCAGACTATTCGATCAAACATTCATAAGGTCTGATTTGTCTTCCAATCAGGTATTTTTGGTCACTGTGTGGAATTTTGAACTGTACATGATCCCCCTGGCATTGTTGCTGCTGTTTTTCTACAATTTCATCAGTCCCATGAAAGGCAAGGTCAGCAGCACCCAGGACAGCCAGGTAAGCAACTATTTAAATAGTTCTGACATCTGCCAAATCCTGCCCCCACTCTGTTTTGTTTGAGGTGTGGATGCAGCCCTGCATACACCCATTTTGCGGCAGAGCTCTTTTGTTGGGGGGAATATGGAGTCTCCCTCTGTGACATCTTGTGTTCCTGGGTGCCAGCCTATGCGCTGGGCATGAGGGATGCCCTTGGCTTTTTATTGTTTCTATGATAGTATGTGTCTGGGCACCTACCTGATTCTCTGTGAGGTTCCAGGGAGGAGCCACCTCAAACACTAGGAAAACTTGTGGAAGCCCCTCAGTCTCTTCCTGGGCATTTGGAACATTCCAGAAAGCTGCCCTTTCCATATGGGCACCCCACACAAAGTTCTGCTCTGGCCCAAAGGTTCAAGAGAATCCTTGAGGCCTGCCAACTCTCAGCGCAATCAGGTGGTGGGTGACACAGATGCCTGTGTTCTCAAGTGTCCACTTTGGTCTTAGGATTCCTGAAGTCTTGTCCCATGGAAGCACAAGCAAGGTCGCTTCCCAGCCATCCCTCAGCATCTACTTGTCTTGCTTTCTTTGCTCCTCTTCTGTTCCTTCTCCATCAGCCCAGTCCAGAGGATTTATTTATTTTTTATTCTGAGTGAGCAAAAATTTGATTTATAGATTTATAGATTAGCTTTATGATGCAATCTTGGCATTCCTGATTCTAGAAAAAGATTTCCCAAGACTTAAGGGCTAACCATTGTCACGTATTTTTCTTATATTCTTATTTAAAAATTCATCTCTGAAATAGTTGATGTTTAAGGAGCATTGTTGATTTCATTTACAATAGAGAGAAGGTATGAAAAATGGGTGTTGCCTCTGCGGTGCATGTAATTAATCATGTACTACAAACACATACTAATACAAGACAAAAAAATAAATAAATAAAAACTAAAAAAAAATGGATGTTGTAGCAGGAGAGAGAAGTTGAGCCATTTTCAAATTCTATTGTTTGATTTTGATTACTTATTACAGTAGGTGTGGTTATATAGAGATAAGATAATAGAATCAACTTATAAGTAAATGGGTTTAAAGTTTAGATCCATTTAAAAATTAGGCTTCACAGGGGTATAATTGAGGGTCATTTTTACAAAGAAACATTTGTAATAAAAATACTGCTGCCTAACATTTCTACAATGCCTAATCAGATTGTATTTTGCCCAGTGTGTATAGGATGTCTGTTTATAGGGTGTGTGTGCATTTATGTATGTTTGTGCATGTAGATATACATAGTCATTTGTGCATGAGTATACTTCTATGTCTATGAAGATAAGTGTATATGTGGAAAGCCTTTTTTTTTAACTTCAGATGTACTACCTAATTAATATTGATAAGAACTGTAAAGGAAGTAGGAGCTACCATTTTCATTTAATGCCTCAGGAAACGAAGGTTCAGTGTGGTAAAGTCATTTGCCAAAGTCATTTGCCTAAAGTGAAAACATACTGGAATGGTGTCTCATGGTGAAGACTTTTAACTCTCCTAATTGTGTTTTCTCCCATAATCTGTTTTTATCACATTCTTATTTATCTATTGGCTTTCATGAGCCACACTTGCTGCCAGTGGTGAATAGGTTAATTTCCCAGAGTCAGCAGGTGTCAGCCAAACTGTGAGTTGAAGCCCCTGAGGATTCTGGGAGGTAAGGCTATACTGGCCCTGGGAAAATTTCTGAATGACTGTTCAGTGGTTTTATGGAGTGTAGCAGAAATCTCTGGATCCATCATAGTTACTTCCTTTTAAGAGCATAATATTGACACATTTTTTAACTTTTGGAATAATAATAAAGAGCATGCCAGAGTTGTACAAGGTTAAGAGGAAAGACAAGTGTTCAAGCTGAAAATGGACCCTGTTTTTCTAATATTGAGCATTTTTTGAGCTACTGGACTCATCCAGCTGTGTACCAACTTATGTGTGCTTTTAAACCATGTAGTGATATGATTAAAATTTGCCTATTAAATATCCATGACTGCAAAACTGATCTGCACCAGCCAGTTGCCAACATAGGTGCTGCTATGCCAGTGAGCTAAAGCCAGGCACCTGGAAGTCACCATCAGAGGGCCAGGCTTCTTCCTGTGCCTGCCCCTCCTACCCTTGCAGCCCGCGGAAAGCCAAGATCCCACGCAGAAACCTGTAACTTATCCTTAAGATGGATGGTATTCAGATGAATGCATTTTCTACTGTCTAATGTTGCAGTAATGGCCCCAAAGGGAAGGAGCTGTCATTATAACCATGAGCCCAGCACAAATGGAGTGTGGTATTCTCAGCCTTAGCGTAGCAGTTGGTTCATTTGTCAGAATGAGAACAAAACTGTTTACAGAAAGTATAAGTCGGCAAGGCATTTTTGAGGCTGGATGCCTTCAAAGGGCACTTGCCTAATAGCTTTATTTATAAGTAACAGTTTTATGTAGACTATGCACATTGTTTATAGTTTTGCAACAGTGTCTCTGAACTTTAAAAGCATTTTCAAGAGGTTAAAATGAGTTTTAAAAATAGTAATACTTCAACTGTGTAGAAAAAGCTAAAAATGCCTGTGTGTTTCATTTGCATTGGTGATTCCAGGTGATGCTTTATTAATAAACTGTGGGGTTTCTTTGCAGGAGAGCACAGACATAGAGGAGGAGGACGATGAGGATGACAAGGTGAGTGTGTTCCTTGAAGAGCCCGAAAGGACACTGATGTTGGTGGCAGATTGTGGTTTCCCAAGTTGCATCTTTTTTTAGTATTATAGAGTGAACAGTAATAATGTAACTTTTAAAAACCAATATCTTGTATATATTTAAAATGAAATAGCTGTACTAGCTATCCGTCTCTTTATGCAAATATAATACCAGTAGCAATTGGCAGATAACAATTGAGCATCTTTCTGGGGACCCGGGTGATGTTTGGGCCCTTCCTACAATTTTAAGAAATTGAGACTGAAAAGAGGGTAAAACATAAGGAATAACTGAAATGTTCTAAAGAGCATCGCGGTGGGAAGCCTTAGCTTGGACACAAGCCAAGAGGAGCCTGCGTCTTGGTAGATAAAAGGGAGCCGGGAGTCGAAAGTAAATCAAGCGAGATTGCTGCTCCTTTAGGTTCGCGTCTGCGCTCCGTGGGGTGGTCACCCACTTCTGAGCCTGTCACTTTCCCAGCTGTTGCTGGCAGTGCTTTCGGCTATACGTCTGTGTACATCTGTCCTTTTTCTCCTCCTGGGAGACTCTCTCAAATCTGCTGCTTTTGTTGTCATTACACTTGCAGACAAACCTTCTGGAATTAAAGGAATGAAGAAAGGTACAAGTGAGCTGGTTCTAGCTTAACAGACTTCCAGTCCCCTAAAACCTGTGGGTGGGTGGGGGCTGGTGACAGTGAGCATACAGGAGGCTTGCGGGAGAGCGGAGGGCAAAAGGAGAACCTTGGGAGAAAGTATGCAATGCAGATGCCCCTAGAATAGGAATTAACTTGCAGGCACTGGCTCCGTGACACAGAGAGCCTTAAAATTAATTGAGCGGACCAGATGGCTTTGGCCATTTAAAGCAAACGGCACGGGCTACAAGTCAATCCTATTTGTTGTGCTAAGATGATCATTAATAGCAAAACAAGTATATTTTTAAGAGGGACCACGCCCTCTTCAGAACAGAGCTCATGCAGATGCACCTTTCTTCTCCAGGCCGTTTTTGGGTGACAGGCTTGTTGAATATTAATAGTCATCACTGTGCTGTAATGCGTGATGAGATGCTTGACGGAGGAAAATCACAAGCATGAATGCAATTGTTTTAAACCTAGATGGGGTACCGAATGTAAGTCTGGGCCTCCCGTTCTCCCCATGGACCAGCTTTAATTTAAAGTTTTTCATAACCTCCTATGTGGCTTCAGTAACTTTCACTAATGGTTCAAAACCTCAAGGCAACATTTATTTACACTTACTGGTTTACTCAGAAGCCACACAACTCAGGAAGGGCCAAAGGTAAGAGATGCTCAGAGATGCCCAATGGGCAGGGGAAGGGAGCTTCCCTGCCCCTACTCCCCCACTGGGCTCAGCACCCTCCCAGCACATACTCACTAACCTAGCACCCTTGTGACACAGTATTTTGTTTCTTTAGTTGTTTTAATGGAGGCTTCATCAAGCAGGCGCAGTTGATCAAATCCCTGTCCAGCCTGTATCTCACTTCTGGAAGTCAGGGGGTGTAGGCACAATGTGCCTGTAAGTTTCAACCCTCTAATCGGTGGATGATTCTCCTGGCCATCAGCTTCCCCTCCTTAGGAATTTCCAGAAGTTCCCTGATAATATTAACTCAGGTGTGACGAAAAGGGGCTTGTTATGAATAGCAAAAGTTTCTCCTTTTACCTTTTCAGATCTCGAGCTATTTCAGGACCGGGGACAAAACCAAATATAACAAAATTACTCCTACCACTCTTCTCACTTATGAAATCTCAAGAATTTCGGGAGCTCTGGCCAGGAGCCAGGGACAAGGACCAAATATATGTTTCTTATTATATAACATTATCACACTAGGCAAAATTCTCAGTTTTTACAAACCAAAGCTCAAGAGTGAAGAAGATGGATTTTTGTTTGGCCAAGGCCATGTAAATGAGCCACCCATGGAGGAGGACCACATTCACACTTTAGGTGAGCAGGTGTCTTCGGCCCATCTGATATGGAAGAGCATTTAGTAAGGAGGCAACAGATGGAGATATGATATTCAACAGGCAAGCAACAAATCAGGCCATCAGCCTAGGTCGATCCTCATCAAAATCTAACCTTCTATGGAGCCACAGGAAGTTCTGGAGAGAGAGCTACTTGGGCTGTGCTCAGGTCTTCCTAGGCAAGGCTGAGTGAAGGAAACGCCCAAACAGCTGGGCCTCTGGGGATGAGCCAGCGAGCCATTTCCTTTCACTCTAGTGTGGCCCTAGATGGCTGCCCCACATGGAGAAGGCTGGCCAAAGGACGTTCCTCTCTCCCATTGGGGAAGGTCCAATCCTGAGATAGTTTGGTTGTAGTATTTGCAAAGGGCCTTTTGAGAACTAGCACATAACCATGGTTATTTTGGTCCTTCAGTTTCATATTTTCATGAAATCTTCTAAAGGAGTAAATCTGAAATAAAAATTTGATTTCTGTTTATGCCTCTTCTGCTAACACACCCTTCTGTTGCTAGGGGAGACTGGAAAACGTTTAATTCACCCTCATTGTTTTCACTGTCCCTTCTCCGGGCATTTGTTAAACTAGAGGGACATTCAACTTCGAGACTTCTCAAGTACACACCTTGCTGTGTATGGTGATTTTTCATTTCATTTCTATCCGTGTGTGACATGCTCCACCTCTGTGAAGTGGTCATCCCAAGCTGGACACACAGTGGCTAGGTGACTCCGCACCACTGCAGCCTGTCTGCAGGCTCTTCCCCTGAGCTCTTCTGGCTTCTGTTGCATGTCAGACGTGACAAATCATGCTCTGGGAACTGTAAAGCACCCTGGCCAAGGGGAACTGTTTACAAATTATAAACACACAGGCATTCTGTGCAAACGAGGAGCAGAGAGAAGCTCCTTTCTAGCCCAACTATCCATCTTGAAAGTGACACTCCTTAATTGCCAGCACCACTTCCCACCAAATACCATCGGGCGTGACTGGGGAAGATCAAAGGCTCGCTGGGCCCCTGGGCCCAGCCCCCCAGGAGATGAACGCACCCCCATCTTCGGCCTGTCTCCGGTGCACAGACCAGCACATGCTCTGGGGTCTGTCATATCTTTATTGTCTGGGATTGTAGCAAAGTGACATCAGTGCAGTCGCCTTTCCTTTTCACTCTTAAACGTCCACGGCTGTGCTGCGTATTGGAATCTAGATTGGACTCTACCATTTTGCCTCCTTTCTTTTGTGGTCTTTCAATGACAGCATGGAAGTTTCAGGTAACTAGGTTTTTTTTGGCTTTCAGGAAGCAAAGCATACAGGCTAAACTTTGAAGAGAAGAAATCTTCCTTTCTTATCCTGATGATCTATGTAAGAAATTGCTTGTTACAAGTGTAGTTTGCGAGGGACCCCAGAACAAACAGATAATGGCCAAGTTCAGCCACCAGCAATCAGTTGACATTTCCTATTTGTATTAGATTCCATATGTGACATCCTTCTGTGTGGACCTTATTTGTACGGATGGATTACAATGAAAATTGCATTAATTTTCTACACAGTAAAGGTCAGTAATTGAAACATGAACCAAGAAACTATTGTGTAAAATGCTGTATCCCATACTTAGGAAAGGTCATGCAAGACAATAATATCTTGTTTTCATTGCTGAAGGTATAAATACTTGCATTAAAAGTTCCTTTCTTTTTCCAGCCCAACAATCACGTACATAGAATATTTTAGCATTTACTATTAACATCAGGAAGAAGGAATCATAAGGGCATGTAATAAAAGAAAAAAAAATCTTTGCTTTTTGCTATGGGTAAGAAACTAGTTTGATGCTGCATTGAGGGTTGGTTAGTTTATAACTATGCAGCCAGAAATAGGACTTGAAATGGTCTGCCCTTTTGGGGTCACCGATGAGGTCACAATTTCCTGGCAGTGTGTAGGAAAAAAGAAAATCATCCACTATATCAATTATAGATAAAAACATATATAGATATGTTCCTTGAAGAAACCCAGACCCACCTAATACATTTTTGTTGATTGAGGAACGTTTTATAATGAAAGGATACAAATGAATATTAGATCCATTTTCTAGTCTCACAATTCAGAATGCCATCGTTGAAATTTAAGCAGATTCTGAACCATGAGTTTCAGCACAGGCATGTGTGTGTGAAGGGATTTTCAACCCACAGAGGCCCTGTGTATCCTTGCACCTGTGAGAGGAGATCACCTGTTACCTTAATCCAGAAAGACCGTCGTGTATGGGGGTGACTTACAACCTCCTAGTGAGAGTAGTTTTGCTTATTATCCCTTTCTGCCACCATAAGAATGTCCCAAACACAGTGAATTGGTTTAATCAGTGATTTTTGATAATTACTGCATAAACAGTGTGTCTTAAACAGTGTAAGTACGGTACTTTCCTGAAAAAGGCTGGAATATATTTCTGAATGTTCAACAATAGCTGTGCATATGTGCAGGCACACACACCATTTTGGTGTATGTACAATCTTTATACAGGACATACTGCAGAAGACCTGCTCTTGGATAATTTTCAGGGGAGTAAATGTTCATTCTGACTTAATGCTCTTTAATTTGATTTGATTTAATATAGTTTTCAGCAATGAAGTACCTTAAATGCTAACGTTCCTACCATATATTTTACTTTTGAGAGTTTAATAGTAAAATGGATTCTAGCCAATCTTTAATTATCAAGGTATATTTTAAAGGAGAAGAGTACTCTTCCGAGTTCTTACATTCCTTTGACACATCAATGTGCTCACATTTCTTTGTTAAAAATCAAACATCCATTCTTAAGAGGGTTTTTATTTCATTCCCTTTACAAGTAATCTAAATACATTATTAAGATGGGCCATCACTCAGAGTATGCTAGTTACTCTCATACCAGTATCCCCAGTACCTGTAGATATTTGCACTCTCTACTGTTAACATTATACTTGGTATATTACTTTCAAATATTGTGAAATGCAATATACTGGATTATACGTTACACAAAATATCTATTCTATTAACTACTATGTACTATATAACCAAATAGATTCAGAGTCTCTGATATTTTAGTAATCCGTGGTGCGTCAAGGTGTTTCTCATTGCCTAAAATTACCGCAAGCTTAGTTAGACTATACTGGACACTGAACTCCAGTTATTCAGAAGTCATTTTTCTGAGGGATAGTAGCTGTTCTTTTTGTCTTTCTTAATGAAAGCCCCTCTTTTTCAGTGGGCTCCCCCACGTCAGTTAAACAAACTTACAAGATAATAGATAGATGTGGCATGGTTGTACACATCTGTATTCCCAGCAGAGTCTGAGCCCAGCCTGGGCTACGTATAGTGAGTTCAAGGCCAGCCTGAACTACATAGTTAGGACCTGACTCAAAACAAACAAAAAACAGATAATTGACAGATAATTATTAGGTAATTGATAGAAATGTAGAAACAGTATGCCTTCCTCAAGGAAAAGTAATAAAAGTAACAATTTAAAATAAAACCATGAGGGGCTGGGGATTTAGCTCAGCGGTTAGAGTGCTTGCCTCGCAAGCACAAGGCCCTGAGTTCGATCTCCAGCACCAAAAAAATAAATAAATAAATAAATAAAATAAAATAAAACCATGAAAAGAAGCAATAAGGTATGTCATGTACAGGTACAAATCCCCAGTGATGAATGTTATCAATATGTATATCGAAAATGTACCATTAAAATAAAATTTTAAAAAAATAAGATAAAATAAAACCATGATAAATAAGAATTTTTTAAATCATCAGATTTATAAACATTATCAATACTTTAGCATATTCAGATGTTCAAGCTGTTTTTACATCCTGTAACTCATGTCATACTCACACTTTTCCTTCTGATATCATTATTTCAATCTCCAAAGAGACAAATCCAGGTTAAGAGATAATAAGTAATAGGTCTGAGATTTCTCAGGATAGTAGCAATATTCAAAGCCAGGTCTTCTGATTGCAGTCTAATTTTTTTTTTTACAGTACTACATTGTTATAAAGGAAACATAGCACTAATTTATTCATCTCTTTCCCCGCATTATTTTTCTGTATCAGCTTGTTGTGGTTTGAATCTAAAATGTCTTCAGCAAGGGTAGTGTGTTAGAGGATTCGGTCCCGCATGCTGCGAGGTGTGAGGTGGGGCCTTTGGAGGATGACTGGATCACCTGGGTTCTAACTTCATCAGGTTAAACCACTGGTGGATTAATAATTTGATGGCATTATTGGGAGGTGATAGAAATTTAGCAGATGGGACCCCATTGAAGGGATTAGGTCCTGAAGGTATGATCTCAGGGAGTCTATTTTATAACCCTGGCCCTTTCCTCCTTGGCTTTCTGTTTCTCACCACCAGGAAGTGAGCAGCATTCCTCCACCACTCCCCACCACCGTGATGTTTCTTCCTCACTTTCTGGAACTTAGCCAAGGACTGAATGGTTAAACTGCAGAGCAAAAGCACACATGCTTTGTGAGGAGTGAGTGGTTAAACACGAAAAAGTTTAGACTAGTGATGCATGTTGTGCTTTGCCTCTGTCCTTCCCTTTTCCCAAAAAAACTACCTAGCCTTGAGACAGTTCCTTGCCAAAATTGCTTTTTTTTTTTTCCCCCTCTTGCACCAATAATCCTAAATAAAAGCTAGACAGTTCTTGGTTTCAGTCCTACTTCTGGGAGTCTCTCTAATGCTGCATGTTCTTGGTTGTGATGGCCCCTCAAAGCCTCTTGGTGTTCAGACTAAGTCTCATCTCTGAGTAATCTTTTCATCCTTCATGCTGCCACAGTCACAAACTGTGACTCCTCACCACATGCCTGAGAACAGCTGAGTGAGCCAGCCATGAACGGAAACCTCAGGAAGCATGATCCAAGATAACATTTTCCTCCCTTAAGATGTTTCTCTCCAGTATTTTGTCATAGTGACAGAAAGCTAACATGAGGCCTCAGTGAGTACAAAGACGGTGACCATAAACAAGGTGCATGTCCTACTACACACTTTAGTACCATATCATGCCTACTTTGTAAGTTCTGTTGGGTAGTAAAGAAGCAGTCCTGGGGGATTCAGGTCTGCTAATAGAAGTTAATCCTCAGGTCACATTTCTGGGTAATAATTACTTTTAGCATTTCTTGGTCACAAAAATATTGTACCTTATACCTTTTTGACTCACTTGGAAGAAAGCTAAAGGATGGATGCACACAACAAAATCATCAACTGTAGGTTAGTTGTGTATTTATCTACAGTGGTTACAGCTACAGAAAACAGTTCACCCTCCTTACCTTTGCTGGCATTCATTACCTTTTCTGGCACGCCATTCTGTCACTTGGCTCAGAGAAACTACAGGGAAATCATTCCACCTGGAACTACATTCCAAATATTTTTTTAAACTATTGCCAGTTTTTGTGTTATCAGTATCTTCCTCTTGATGTTTTTCTTCCTTTTACTTTTCCTTTCATTTGCTGCTAGAGGATATTCCTGCTGCAAGCTAAAAACATATGTGGGCAAAGACCAAGGCAGTGTGTAAGGAATTTATGTAAGAAACAGATACTTAGAGCCATATCAAACCACACAGAAATGATATTGTTGCAAAAATCTCAGTGGTGTTTTATATTTATTCTTCCAAAGTAAAAGAATTATTTGAGAAAGAAACACTTTCCAGAAAGAATACAAATTTTTGCCCATTTTAATAGCACGTACCATAACTCTGTGTGTGTGTGTGTGTGTGTGTGTGTGTGTGTGTGTATCTGCATACCCAGAAAACACCTCATGGGAAGAAATCCTGGAGACCGTTCCCAGTGCATTAAGCGGGGATTCCCAAAGAACAATTCCTAACCTCGTATATCAGAAATATTGCCTCTTATACTTTGTTGTGACAGATACTGAGTTTTTCTTTTCATGTTCACTGCTGCTCAGTCTATTTCTAATGTTTATAATTCTTCAAGCTTTCAAATTCCAGGCTCTTACTACTCAGTGGAATGCAACACACCACATGTGTTCCTGTTATCCGCAGTCCCATTTTTGCATTTTTCATCTAGGTAGTGGAAATCACTGGGAGGATCTTGAGATAAAAATTTTGTCTTGGTCAGAAGGGAATCTTGTGTATCCTTTGACAAACACTACTCAATTTTTCAAGCTTGTCAGAAGGATTTTTCCAGGTGGGGTCAGTTTTGAGGAGTATGTCTCGCATTGTGCTTAGATAATTAATGGAGGAATGAGAGTTTTTCTAAATCAGAACATGTTGGAAAGATTTAAGTAACATACTGATTATATAATTAATTCTCAGTTGTAAATTCATTTTGATGGTGTTAATTCTCTCCCAGAGGCGCCAAGCTAGTTTATTGCACCTACAGAGCTATGCTCTTTGGAGACAGGGAAGCAGCAAGGCCTTAAGGAAGGAAAGACTAGACTTCTCATTTATTCTGTATGTTCTGAGTTTTGTTTCTAAAGAAGGAACAGCTATATTATGCTACAGGCACATATTTGTTCCTAATTCAACTGCCTGGAAAACTTGGGCGAAAGTCTTAATCCTTTTGACATTTATAAACAAATGGACAATTTAAAATGGTGATCTCATGTTTATCTTTTTGCGATATACACTTTTCAGTACAGAGTGGGAGTTTCTCAATATCTTTTCTTATAATCACTATACTTCTTTCAATATCATATTAAAAAAGGAAGCTCATGAAACTTGAATTGTGGGTAAGGAAAGTGCAATGCTTTCATGACTGTGATTATTTGGTGATATGTGCTCACTTATAAATTTACTTTAAATCTTGTGAATTTTAGTTGTGCCTCTGCATTTTTCAGGTTTGTAATAACAAGCAAAGTCTCATTCTTTACAAATAGGGTAATATAAACTATATGTTTAGGCATAGTTATCTTGTTCATTTATTTAATAATACCAAGGTCTTCACTATTACATTTCCTTGTAAAAATTAGAAGCTTCGATGTTAAGGGAAAATGTAAGCGCATGGGCCAGCAGTTGTGTCTTCCTGAATGAATCACTCTTATTCTTCCTAGGCAGTTTGGTGGCAGCAGCAGATGTAATGTTGTGTTTGCTAAACTGTGTTATCACGACACTCCCTGGTTCAATCTGAAATGTGTAAATAAAGCCAGCATGATGCACAGAGAGTTGCCAGATGATCTTCCATACGACTCAGGACAACATGAGTGGACTTGTCCTGGAAGATCATTTCTTTTGAAACTTACCCCAGACTGTTTAAATGAGACAAAAGGTTGTCTCTTCTTTGTCTGATTGCCTTCTTGAAGGGAAGAGACTTACATTTAAGAGGCACCAAGAGTATACTAGGTAAATTGTACATGTGATAATGGTTAATTACCCTAACATTCCAATCAGGGCAAGGAGTAGCATCTCCATTTCTAGAAATGCAACTAGAACTCAAAGAGCGTGAAAACATCCCATGATCCCTCCTATGGTTTGGTTCTGGTTTGAGTGTGTTACCCCAAGGGTCAGTCGTGTCATGATGTTGAGATGGTGGGACCTTTAAGTTAGAGGGTCTAGCTTAAAACTTTAACGCATTAATACAGTATAAAAGATACATAGACATTAATCTCCCTCAAAACACTCCCCTTCACATCAGACACACTTATCCCATCATTCTTGCACTATCTGAAGCAGTTCTGGAAGCCCACTTTTGTGAATGTCTTTGGGAGGTGTGATAAAAAATATGATGCTAAGGGCCATCGAATAGGAAGGCAGACTCCTAAAAATATTACGGTGTGTCCTCATCCATCTTATTCACTGGATCTGGTACCAAGCGACTGCTGGATCTTCTGCAAAGTCAGAATTACCATGAAAGGCAGAGACTTTGTAATAGGTTCCAGACATCGATAGCCGTGGCCTCACATCCAAAGACACTGCCCAAAGAGTCCTTCCAGAACTACTTCAGAAAGTGGCAGGGATGATGAGCTAAATATGTTCAAAATGGCTGGGGATTCAGCTCAGTGGTGAGAGTGCTTGCCTTGCAAGCACAAGGCCCTGACTTTGATCCCCGCACAAGGCCCTGACTTTGATCCCCGGCACCAAAAAACCCCCCCAAAAAACCCAAAAAAAAGTTCAAAGTGAGGGGAGGATTTCAAGGGGGAAAATGTTAATTTTTTTTTGCTGTAATAATTTTATTTTTAAATTTAAATGTTCATTGTATATTTCCATGATACCTCATAAAGTCATGGACCAGAGTTATTAAAGAATAACACCAGGTTATAACTAACAAACAATCAGGAATAGCTCATCTCTACTTTCTTCTTTCCAGGGGTGAGTAACTAATAGCTCGTTCTGTTGTATCAGCCATATGAGTCTACCTGTGTGTTGTCCCATGGCTGTGACCCCAGCATATAATCTGGGTTCTTAGGTGCCATTTCAGTGTGGTTCAGGGGAAGCGTGAGAAATTATTAAGCAATTGTATGTTAAATATATGCAGAATTAAGGCCATTGTGCTGACAGGAAGATGAAAAGTAGTCAGGACACTCAGAATGAAATAAAGCATTTGCAAGTAGTAATTATTTTTAGAATGCTGGAAATTGAACTTGGGCCTCCACATGCTAAGCTTCTACTCTGCCACTGAGCTACATCCCCAGCTCCTTGCAGGTAAATTTTACAAGTCATAAAATCTCTGACATCTACCTTGCCATTTCAAATTTAAACTTTTAGATTTGGGAGTTAATTTTGTAGTGGTAATATGAATGTAAATTCTGAAGGAGCAAAACACGATGGCTAATAATGTATTCTTCCAAAATGAAGGAATCTATGAGTATGAGGCAGATATATACTTGGGATCGGCAACAGTACTCTCCCTACCCAAGATTATACCCAGCCCCACCAATTGAATTAAAAGTGGTAGTATTCACATTTATAAATACTATATATGTAACGTATACAATATGGAATAACAATAAGGGATTATGTCAAAGTTATATGGAATGTAAGCTTGTTTTCATTGACCATCATAAATCTGATTGGGGAATGTTTGGACCTTTGAAG
>PVJO010007569.1:0-81012 GCA_004026905.1 Hystrix cristata
TTAACTATCACATGCTCCTTCTTAAGCACGAGTCAGTTTCTGTTTCCCTAAATCAAACCTCCCTTGCTCAGGCGCTGCACCCGCAGTTGATTTGTTGGCCACATAATTTGTCTGCACCTGGAGAATGTGGGATGCTAAGGAGACACTATAACTACAACTGAAAAACGGGACACCCCAGGGAACAGCAGGAGGAGGTAAGCTGCAAAGCGGCCCACACTGTCCTCTGTCCATGTGAGGCTCCGAAGTGGGGGTTGGGGAAGAGCCTCCAGTTTGGACTGGTCACAGCAGGTTTCTGTTGCTATGGAGCCAGCCGCCCCAAACAGAAGCTAACAGTGAGGTTTACTTCGCTCCCTCCTTCGCTCCCTCCTTGATAGTGTTCCCCTCACCAAGGCCTCTTCCGGGTCTCCTAGGTGGTGCCAGGCTCAGGGATGGGCCGCCCTGAATGACTCCTCGGTCACAGGTCCAATGCCTGGGCTGAGAGGCTCCGGGGCTGGAGGGCCTGGCTCTGGGAAGCCAGCCACTGCTACGCACACAGTCTCTGCAGGTGACGTTTCCATGAGGCAGATTCTGACATGGCTCACAGCGACTGAAAGGTCACAGAGCAAACCGCCCCATTTCTAAGCCAGTTCCAAGGTGATACCACTGATCGGCTGTGTTCTACCTTACGCCACGCCCACGAGGCTTTGCCCCAGAGCCGGGGGAGAGAAGGTGGCTTCCAAGCCTTCACGGGAGGAGGCTCGGTGAACGGCTGGCGTGATTTCAACCCCCTCGGGGGGCACTACCTTCTGAACACTCACGGCTCTGATCTGTGACCTGGGCTTGCCAGGTCCCCTCCCTCGGGCCACCATGTCCCTGAGCTCAGGGTAGTCGAGGTGCATCCAGACTGCCTGTGACCTTCTCACAGCATGCAGGGCCCACAGGACAGAGAAATTGGTTCCTAGTGACTCTAAGAGACACGTGACAAAGTCGAGCACTTCACAATTTGGAGTGCTGCTTGTCCTACACCTGTGACATTTTTACATCAACCATTTTTGCCTTGTACTTAAAGAAAAACTACAATAAAGTCTAAAAGTCTACTTTTTATTGAAGAGGATGATTTCATCTAAAGCAACTTCATCATGACGATTCTGAAATGTGCGCAAGTTGTGGTGTATCAATCACTCACATTTACAAAAGTAACTTTTAAGCTTAGCGTGGTAGTGCACACCTGTAATCCCAGCTCTCTGGGAAACTGAAGCAGCTTCACCAGCATTTGCTATTATCTGATTTCTGATGGCCGTTCTTCCCGGAGCAGGATGGAATCGCAGTGTTGTTTTAATTTGTATTTCACTAGTGGCCAACTGTTTTTAACATCTATACTGTGTGAGCTGACAAGCCATGCTGATGAGTGCCAAATGCCCCATTTACTCTCAGCAGAGGTGAAGGCACTTCTCTCTCATGAAAACTCAAGAGAATGTAAGAGTCATTCTTTAAAAAGTAGGTACTAGAGAGAAAATCTCCCTGGTGTCCAAGTCTGAATTAGCGTTAAGTACACTGAACATTGACATTAGACTCATGATGTCCTATGAATTATCATTCATTACTAAAGAAATATAAAGAGAAGGCTAAAAGAGTCAGAGGCGAGGACTACAGGAGTCAGGCTTTGGAACGATGCCAAAATGTTATGGCAAGTGATGTCTTTCCATCGACCTAGAGACACGAAAATACATCCACTTTTGTTGTGAAAGAGCCACTTTCTATGTGGTCACCTGGCCAGCCCCTGAAACAATATCCTAGTCCGTGTCGAATTGTGTAGAATATGATACCCTGAACATCCAGAAACATGACAGTTTTAATCATCCCAGCTCTTTTTCTAGCCTTTTTTTTTTTTAGAGGACAATTTATTTGAAGTGGTGAAAAGGGGGGAAAAGGAGATGATAGATAGCTACTCGATGAGTAGGGAGCATTCGAAAGCGAAATACTTCTAGCTTACTTCTGTTCATGAAAAACATCATCAACTAGTAGTGTGGAATGTAAGAGTCATCTTGCCTTGAAGCCAAAGGAAACAGTTTAGCTGGAAATTAGAGTGACTAAGCAAGGGACAGGAATTGCAGAGTAAGTGCATCCTTCATCCCTTTGGACTGAAGATAAAACAGAGCCTCATTTTAAAAATAAGCAATGGGCAAAAGCCCAAAGGACCGAATGGCCAGTGTTAGAGAATGATTATTTCGAGCTCAAGTCTGACTGTCTTTCTCTTCCTCTTCCACTTTCCTTTTCTTTTTCTCCTTCTCTTCCTCCTTCCTGCTTTCACACACACAAACTCCTTTCTGTTTTAGACTATGCAGAATATCCTGGTCTTCTGTTTCTTTCCATCATTTAATATATAACAGACAAAACTTGGACAGACCATCCACAGGATAACTCTTTTCACAAGGAAAAACCAAAGTAGAATAAGGACCCTTCGTGAGCCTTGTCCTTACAACCATGTCCCCTGCTCAGGGGCATCTGAAATCCTGCAGAGACCACACAGTCGACATGTCGCAAGACTAAATGTAAACATTAATTTTGACACAAGAAGGAGAAAATTAGAAAACTTCTATTGATAATAATTTATTAATGCGGTGTCCTGTGAAAACTAATTGAATCCTACAACTAAAGCTTATACTTTTACAGAAGAGAGAATGGTAATTTGAAAGATATAAAATGCTTAGTTATATCATAGTATAAGAGTAAGTAGAAGTTTGATCCTTCTGGATTTGAAAAACTAGTATTCCTCAGCTGAGCCTTCCACCTGTGATAAGTTTCATACCTGTTCAGAAGGCACTCTGTGATCTAGGACATTGTTCAACGGTGTTTGCTTAAAAACAAAATAATTTCAAGAAAAGTTTTACACTTCTCCAGTAACATTATATATTGCGAACATTACTTTGTTATGAACTCAAAAATCAAATGTATTGACACTTTGATCACGCTGATGTCTGCTACCCCCCAAAACAGTGGAGGCAAATTATTAGGTAATATAAATGTAAAAATAAAAACTAGAGCTTATCCTATTTTATTTAGGAAGACTTTGCTTTTTGGAAATCAGATAAATATCTAACTACCTTTAAATGCCTTCTTAAAAGCTAAATTTGTCAGTCAACTGCAACTTCATTAAGGTCATGGCAGGAGATAAAACCCCGTGACCCCAGAAGCTCTCCCTCTGGGTGTGGGGCTCACGCCCACCCAGCCCAAGCCAGAGAAGTCCTCAGTTAGAGCAGCTGAGTGCTTTGGACAGAACCGATCTGAAAATGTAACAAAAATCATTCCCCTCCCTAGCCAGTCATCAAAAAGGTTACTACAAGTGGATTCTTTGTTCCACATTAGTCATTATATCCAACCCTGTTTGTTAAATACTGTTAAATATTTCCTGGATGGTAAATTCATTTATCACACATTCAGATCTCCCAAACACCACTTCATAAGAACGAATGTGCAGAACTTCTGCCAACACGTTGCTCATCATTGCTTCACATTTTTGTCTGCTGCATTTGAAGCTCAGTCTCTGAAGCTACGAGAAATTTCCTTTTTGTTGGAGACTACTAGGACCTTACATTTTTGAGTCATCAAAAAACATTTTTGATTATAATCACCTGTCCAGGTTTATGGAAAAAGAATTCATAACAAAAATGCATCTAGGGTTCTATATGTGTACTAAAATATAGCTAAGCCTCAAACTAAGACGAAGATAGTGATGTTTATTTTTATTGGATCAAAAAGACTAGTGACTTTGAAGCCCTGAATACACTGGAAACTGCAGTCTAGTCCTCAGCTGACTGTCAAGATAGGCAGCTAGCTAGGAGATTAAGGAATTAAAGAGTTGAAAGAAAACACACAACCAAGATCCCTGCAGAATTAAGGGTTCACACCAGACAGAGAGACAGGAAAATGTAAAGCGCAGAACAGGTGAACCAAGCAATAGAACCAGTCGGAGGGGAGCAAGAAGCGGGTGTCTCACCTGCAAGTCCAGCACACAGTGATGGAAGCAGGTTTTCAAAACAACCACTTCTGGGAACATGAGTCCAAATGGGTGTGGTATCTTACAGCACAACTGAACACGTGCTCGTGTGTGCTTGTGTGTGCGTGCATGTGTGTGCGTGCATGTGTGTATGAGAGACAGAGACAGAGGCAGAGGGAGGGAGGGAGATGTAGTGTTTCTTGCTGATACAACTATCTTAATTTTACTGATTGCAATCCCTCCTGATTATCAGAATAATCAGCCCAAGTAGTTTAATTAAAAATTTGGTGAGATTATGCAGAACAAAATGCACAGAAAATATGCAGGAAAAATTATGAAGAACAAAAGTGACTATATTCTATGACATAGATTTACTAATATACACACACACATACATATATTTATATGGCGATCCTCAGCATATGTGTTTAATATTCTAATCTTATCTAACTTGCCTATATCTTAAAATAATTTCAACATTTTTCTTCCAAAAAAGTTTTGTCTAACCTTCCATTTTGATCAGACAAAAAATATCTTCTAATTGCTATTTTCAATAGACCTTTTGCTTTTGCTTTCTACTAAAGATCTAAACAAGTCAAAAGGTAACTGAGAATCCACACTGAGAAGATTCTTGATTGAAAAGATAATGGTAACATGAGATTATAACCCAGTGCATGGGCAGTAGAGCATGTCTGTAATTCTCTTGATGGACTGACTTAATTAGACTACCTTTAATTCATTCTAAGATAACAATGAAAGATGCACTCAGTGCACTGCAGCGTGATTTTGCATGTTGGAAATGGTACATGTTGCCACAGACATTTCCCTCAAAACTTAGGGCCTGCACATTTTATGAGTTAAAATACTATGAATGGTAAGCAAGTTATTTAACCCTGAATGGTCCTTTAAAAACTATTTGACAGAAAATGATTTAAGAAAGTTTATATTTAAATTAGTTTAGATTGATAGAATCATTTTGAATTAACTAATCTCTTTAGGGATGTGGAATTCAAATGCTCAACAGAAGGGGTGTGTGTGTGTGTGTGTGTGTGTGTGTGTGTGTGAGAGAGAGAGAGAGAGAGAGAGAGAGAGAGAGACAGAAATACACTGGGGAGACTCAGTATACACTGGGGTCCCACTGAGACAAACCCGCGGTGAGCTCAGGCGGTCTGACTCAGGACGCACTGAACAGCCCTACAGACGCAGCATCGCTGCTCAGCATCCAAGACACGAGTTGCACGTTGCTAGCCTGGGAACAGATCAGAACTTCTCGTAGGTGTGTACGGACTCTTTATTGTGTCAGTAAAACCGTAAGCGGAGCCATCTCAACTCAGAGCAAGTGCAGTTTTCTTCCAGACTTCCTCCATGGAGAAAATGTGGGAGCGTGGGGTCAGCCATCCAGGGCAGCCCTCCCCGGCTGTCATTACCTCCTGGGCTTCGTGTCCTTTTATGTCCCTCCCTGTGAGTCTGGGCAGGATCTGTGACTTGCCTCCGTCCGACAGAGTGTAGCAGAGCAGTGGGAATCAGTTCCTCGCCCCAGGCTGGGGCAGTCTTGCCCAGCGCCATCCACAGCATCGGAGGCTGGGTCCTTAGTCAGAACCCCCAAAGCATGCAGTTGCCAATGACCCGGTCCGGCTGGAAGTGGATACTTCACAGAAGCCCCTGACCTGATGGCAGCCTCCTCCGACCCAGGACAGAGGCCCAGGCCACGTGAGATGGTCTGTGTGCTTGGAGGCGCTGGGTTAGCCCCGCTTTGCTGCCCAGCAGCAGACGGCCTAAAAAAGCTGCCCTGAGCAATCACAAATTTATGATCAAGGGGAAAAAACTCATAAATTTTTAGTCTCTTGGGGGCAACTTTTATTCCACACAGATGAAAAAAGAGGGAGAGGAAGTGGAGAAGGGCAGGGAGATCTTCGGAAGGTTCTTGGTGGCACCAGTTGCGTCTGGAGGGACAGAGCACAGTGAGGGACGATGCTGGCTTTCCGAGGGGAGTCAGTGCCTGCAGGCAGTGGGAAGGCCTCGAGATCCGAGAGATATTTAAACAAGCCTACCTGCGAAGAGCCAGAGCGGAGCGGGGAGCACTGCTAGAGTGAAATTAGATGATGAGAAATGGGGACAGGTCACTTTACAAACACCTTTAACACGGAAAAGGGTCTTCGTCCTCCCAGGGAGAAGGCGGGCAGGTCTGAGAACGGGATGGCGGGGGGAGGGGCCTATTAGGCATGCAGGGTGCAGGGCAGGCCGAAGGAGGGAGACAGGGCCCCACACAGAAGGTGACGAGGCCGCCCCAGGCCTCCCGCCCAGTCAGAGCTCCGCCTGCGGCTCAGTTCAGAGTGAAAAGCCAAGAGGAAGCGCCTGTGGGTGGAGGCTGTTTCTCCAAGTTTTCTTCGCGGCGTGTTAATTCAGGACTTTGGAAGTGAAGGAATAAAGAACGGCGAGACTGCATATACTCGGCCCCAAACAGACGGATGGAAAACGAAGGGCTTGAGCCATCAGAGCCCTCAGCCGGCACACGGTCCTCCCGCTTCTTGGGCAGGAAGTGAGATGGGCAGCAGGAAGAGCTGCAAGTCACTGCAGACTGATCAGCAGGAATTGTTAAGTGTTAGCCACGGTGCACAGAGGGGAAAGAGGAGAAGGGAAGAGGCGAGAAAGGATGCAGGGCGGCAGGTCCGCCGCCGAGACACCCGGCTCCCGCAGCCTCCGCGCGGCTCTGAATCTGCAGGCCAAGCGGCAGGGGCGCATGCGCAGTGTGCGGCATTGCGTCCGGCTCCAGGCTCCCGGGTCGACCTTCACACTGCCCAACGGGACGGGCTCCGGGGAGGGAAAACAGCGTCTGGAGAAGGGCCCACACTGCTTCTCACCAAGATCCGGCAAGATGCCCCGAGGCTGCGCAAAGCTCTTCCCGCCTGCTCAGGGACGGTCTCCGGGACACGCTGCTCCGCTCAGCCGCTGCTTTCTGCCAGAAGGAAGCAGCAAGAAACCTGAGGGCCGATCCAGCGCGTCCCTCCTTGGCTTCTCCGCCGTCATTGTATCCCTATTTCCATACTTCAGTCACTCGTTCAACTGGTAAGAAATGACGGTGAATGAGAAAGTCAAGAAAACGAGCGCTTATTCAGATTTTAGCATAGGTAACCTTCGACAGTGCAATTTAATCGGATTCCTGCCAAATGTGCAAGATAACACCAAAAGTATAACAGTGTCTATAATTCACCGAGGGACCCTTGCTGATAATTCAGTGAAATGATTCATTCCAATTACTATCGTCCTGTATAAAAATAAAACATGGTGTTCTCTTAAAGTATTAATTTAATAAGTATGATTTTTAAAGACCATATGTAACACTTTAAAGGCAAATACAAACAAATTAAGAAAATTAAATTTACAATTATTTAATGTATTTAAATAACTAAATCATTTAATGCTCGCAATGTATTTTTAAAGGTTTTTCAATGATAAAAGTAGTGGCATACCGAAAAATGTTTCAAATCAATGCACCGAGTGCTTCTTATGCTTAGCAAGTTTGAAACCCATGTGATCTACGGAAAAGAAGTTCAGTTCAACTTCAAATATCACATTAATACATGTTCTTAAAGCTGACAAAGCTGAAGTTTTAAAATTGTCACAGTTATTTTATGGAAATGGTTTGCTCACACCTTGCTTTGATAATTATGAGACATAACAAAGACAATACACACCTAGAGTGGTCTTTTGGTACTTTATTAATAAGAAAACCACCATTTAACCCACTTCTACAAGATTTCCAAGCTTTACAAACTGTTTGTCAGCCAGCATGGTCTTCACTTCACTGGCAAGGAAGCCAAAGCTCAGAGACCGAGTTGGGTTGATGACGCTACTAAGTTTCATGAACACCCTGTGCACACTTCATCATACATACTCTGCGGATTCCAAAATGCATGATCTTTGCAAAACTACATTTCCATGAAGCATTTTAATAAAATCATACAAAAAAGCAGGAGGACCCCCTGAGACGCTCTCCTCTGCCAACGCAGCTCCAGCCTCTGCACTGCCCATGATGCGCCTCTGGTGATGAACTCAAGACACCTGACTGGAGGCTCCCAGTACCGTGGGGCAGTTCCCCTGTGGCCTGCGCTCGGTTCAAGCTGTGCTCATCATCCCAGTAGGAACAACAGGAGGGTGACATGGGAGAAATGTTAAAGATCAAGCAATTTACTTAGGCACAAAATAATAAAATGACAATAAGGAGAATTGTAGTTTATTTTTACAAACCATCAAATTCATATTCATATTATCTAGATACTATTATTATCCAGGAGAAATCTGAGCATCCACAAATTTACTTCATTTTCCCAACTCGTTCAATCTTCTAAGGCGGCCTGTATTGAGTGCGTAAAACTGCTTTCTTCCAAAGAGCTGAATTCTGGCCTTTTCTTACACATCAGATCATGTACTGACCAAATGTGATCACAGTAAGAGGAGAAAAAGCTATAATATTTCCTAAAGGCCAAATACTTCCCATGGTCCAGGTAGTTTTGTGCCATTAGAGCTTTCTCTTCTGCTAGCCAGCAGCCTCATTCTTTTTGCCTCTCCCTCATTGCAGTAGTCAGCTTTCTTGGTGCTGGAACAAAATACTGACACTCAGGGAGGAAAGAGTTATTCTGGCTCACAGTTTCAGAGGGTTCAGTCTGTGGTCCATAAGCATCATGGCGGAGGGGCATAGTGGGGGGAAGCTGTTCAACTTCGGGCATTCAGGAAGCAGGGTGCAGGGCAAAGTAGGAGAGGAAAGGGCCAGGGAGAAACATGGTTCCCAAGGTCATGCCCCTCAGACCCACCATGAAATGTGCTTTAATAATCACCTCAATGTCTCGCCAGCCAGTCCAGTTGATGTTGAGATTAACCATTGCACTGGTGTGGTGGAGTTTCTGCTCTGAGTCCTGATGCACTTTGTCCCAGAACCTCCTCTCCACAGCAAAGTGAAGCAGGTCTCCAAATTAAACTGTACTGCCCCAGGCCTTCTGCCTCCCTCCATTGCTTTAGGTTATATGTCTCTATTCATGGAAGCTTCTGCTTTATTAATTGGGAGGGGATAGCATGCATATCATAAGATTGCCGCAAACTGCACCCTCCAGGACTTCCTATGCAGGCTTCATTTGTGAGGATGATGCAATGATTTTTTGAATCTCCAGCCTCTTCGCCCTCTCAGAGGAAGAGGATGGAGCTGAAGCTCCAAGTTTTAAAACATGGCTGGGTCTTTCTGGGGCCCAGCCTCCATCTGTGAGGCACCAGAGCCATGTCACTAGAGCAAAGCTGCTCTTATCACCCAGGCTTCCGAGAGAATAGGAACACTGTGACCAGAATTGGGGGCAGAGACCACATGGTTCTTATTTTGCACCTCCACTGCTTTTCAGTGATCCCAACTTAACACAGGCTTCCTAAGATGAGAACATCCAAACAGTCATGCTCTCCACGCAGTGCAGTCCGCTCCCCACAGCTCGCACCCCTTTCCGGGCCTTCTGCAGAAGGCAAGGCCTCCTAACTTCTCCAGATTTCTCAGGGACTCTAAGCACAGAGTCCTCCCTTTCGTGCAGCCCTCAGGAAACAGGAAGCCGCAGAATGAACAGGTTTCTCTGATTCTCAGGTTTAAATTCAAGCCTTGCCTTGCAGAAATCTGAATTGGACATAAAATTAATTGTGTTTGTGATGCTCATTTTATCAGAACACGAAGGCAGTTCTGTATGTTCATGGAGTCGGTTTCAATCGAGAAGGAAGCAGAGGCAGTTGTCAAATCTATGCTGCCTCAGGGTGCTCCAAACTGGCTTCTGGAATCACACAGCTGCGGTTAGTGGGAGCTGCAGTTTCTGACATCATGCACCAATTCTGCAGCAAGCAGCTCATTTATCAGACGAAGAATTCTTCCTTGCAAATGCCTCCCACGATATTTCTTTTTAAAGTTTTTTTTTTCTGAGTTCACAAATTGCTAAATCAATCAGAGGTTCCTCTGCTTCTGGTGCTGCTGGGCTACTACAGTTTAGGCAGGAGGCAGAGGAAAAGGGAGGCTTCCCTCCGGAGCCTGTCATGAGCCAGCGACTCGGGCTGGGATGGAGAATGATTCAGGGCATAACCCTGCCCCTGAGATGGTTAGGGCAGGAAGAACAGGGCATTTTATTGAATGTCCTATTATAAGGTAGTTACAGGCGAGTGATTTCTAGATTTGCAGGTCAAACAGCGGAGGGACTACAGAGGGGAAATCGTACAGCCAAGAAGATCGAGGAAGCTTCCCGGAGAACTTGCCGATTACTTCAGGGCTTGCGAGAGGAGAGGAATTTAGACATTCTTGATGCAGGTGAGGATAAGAAACAGAGAAAGCACCCAGAGCCAGGAAACCAATCACTGTACTCAAGGAATGGTGACGTCTCTGTACACATAAGACTAGATCCATCCTGCTCCTCGACACGTGTGAGAAGGGCATGTGAAAGGGGAGGGCTGTTTTTGTTTAATGTTGTCCTGCAGGTCCCTTGTGTTTATCCACCCCGTGGAACAGAAGAGTCATCTGGCAAACACCAAACCGAGGACACCGATCTGGAACCCGCTCAAGCTGGTGCCTAAACTGGTGCTTCCCCATCATCTGAGGCCCTTCTGAAAAGTAGCATCCTGGCCCCTGCCTAAATGTGCTGATCTGGCAGGCGTAACAAGCTCCTCCTGACGGGGAAGCACCAGTTTAGGCACAACTGCAATAATCCAGATCAGAAATAACGCTGGCCACAGCTGGGTAATGACAGTGGGAGCTGAGGGTCATGGCATAATTGAAATATTTAGGAATGGATTACATTTCTTTATTTATATGCGGAACAACACTACTGATCACCCAATCCATGCGAGACATTGTTCTAGACTCGGGGGAAAAGTGCAGGGAAAGTGTCACTGGTGCGGGCCACATTCCACCAGGAGGAGACTGACAACAAATGAACAAAGTAAGAAGGGTTAGCTGGTGGAGACAAATGCAATGAAGGGAATGAAGCGGGTGCGTGGAGAAAGTGGAGGGCTGAGCTCATGGAGCAGCGTCAGAGTAAGCCTCGCCGATCAGGCGGGATCCGAGCCAAGGGCTGAGGGAGGTGAAAGAATGACCCACATAGAATCTGGGTCAAACAGTGCAGGAGCATGCTTGTAGACTGAGTAATGGTCATGCTGTGGTTTGAGTGTCTGTCTCCCCCAGAGCTTTATGCTGAAAGGCAATCTATAATATCCTGGCAGCAGGAGGAAGACTCGTGGGAGGTGCGGAGGCAGTGGGAGTGGTGGCCTGTCCTTCTGCCTGAGAGAACACAGCGAGAGGACCCTGTGTGGGAACAAGGATGGGAATATGTCTCAGACACCCAGAGCCTGTGCCTTGACCCTGGACTCCCCGCTCCTAGCGTGACAAGCCGTAAAGTCCTGCTGTGTGGAGCCACGCAGGCTACAGCACGCTGTCACACTCTCCTAGATAGACCAAGAGAGGTGAGAAGTCTGAGTGTCTTGGGAAGGATGGGTAAGAGAGGGCATAGGGGCGAGGAAGGAAAAATTGGCTGAAATGGGGCAGAACAAGGTCATGGCCCATGGCTAGGACTCAGGTGCCATTCTGTGTGAGCCCAGAATCCTTCCAAGACACAAGCAGAGAGGGAAACAGGAGCCAGAGGTGTTGTCCTGCCTGCTGGAAAGTGGACGTTAGAGGGGAAAGAGAATAGCAGGATCAAGAAGTACCTTGGTCTGTTTCCTGTTGCTGAAACAGGATACCCGAGGTTGGGTTCTCCAGAAAGAAAAGAAGTTGATTTAGCTCACAGTTTGGAGTCTGAACATCCTATATTGGGCAGCCCCATCATCTGCCCTCCAGTGGGGGCATCATGGCAGACAGCATCACAATGGCAGGAGCACATGGAGCAAGCTGCTGATGCGGCAGGAGGAAAGAGATAGAGAGGGCAAAGGCTGCTCTTTCATAGCAATCCACTCTCATGGGATGTAAGCTCCCTCTGCAAGACCGAGCCCACCTGAGACCACACCCCCCTTCACAGGGTCTTCTGTCATAGAAGTGTCGTCCATGACCCCTATGATGGGTGAGGAAAGGGGTCACACCTTCCACACTAAAGAAGGTGCAGGATTGTAGGTGACATGAGATGGAGTGGTGGAGTTGTCAATGAAAGTGGGGACTCCTGGCATATGTATAATTTGCAGTCTGTCTTAGGATATGACTTGCTAGAGCAGGGGGACAGAGAAAGAAGATTTCCAAAGACTTGGGGTACTCCTGTGAATTGGATTGTTTCCCCCTCAAATTCATATGTTAAACCCTGTATTTATTAGGTCTCTCATTGCTGGGAAATGTAATTACCTGACACTCAAAATGTAAAGGAAGGAAGCTTTAATGTGGCTCACGGTTTCAGGGGATCTAGTCCATGGCCAGCAGGCTCCAAAGCAGGAACATCATGGTGGAAGGACTAGAGGAGCAAAGATGCTTAGTTCCTGGTATCCAGGAGGCAGACCAGGGGAACAGTGTTAGAGAAAAAGGGGTGAAGCACGAGATATGGACCCTAAGGCAATCTCTCCAGCACTCACCCCGCCTACCCAGAAGCGTGCTTCAACAACCGACCGAGTGGATCCCAAAGTCCATCAAACTGACACTTCACCTCAGCTGTCACAAACCCTAATCCCAAAGTGACTACGTGTATTACAAATAGGACCTTAAAAGAGGTAATTACAGTTATAAGACATCATAAGAATAGACGCCTAGTCCAACATGACTGAGGTCAGGGATGGACACACACAGAGAAATGGCCACATAAGGACACAGCACGCAAATGCCATCTGCCAACCACAGGTCTAGGCCTCCAGAGCATCCCTGCTGACTCCTGGATCTGGATCTCTGGAACTGCCTGAGAGTGTATTTCTGTTCCCTAAGACCCCGATCTGTAGTGCTTTGTCCCTTGAGCCCTGCAGACTAACAGAGATGCAGTGTGGTTTAGAATGTGACCCGGGAGGAACCATGCAGATCTGAGAGGGCAGAAAGGGCCAGCGAGGCCGAGGAGGAGCCAGAAAGTTCTGGTCCAGTGCAGCACCCAGCAGAAGCAAGACGTGACTGAGGATGTCAGAGCTGCTGGTCCACGGACACGAGAAGGGCTGAAAAAATTGCTAGAACTGAGCAAGAGGAAGTCCCCATTCTGAACAAATGTGGTGGAGTCCTTTGAAGAAAGCCTGGCAGGAAGGCTACTGTGACAACGGAGGACAGAAGAGGAGCGGTGACAACAGGTGGTCTTTAGGGAGAGAGGGTTGTGAAGGGGGCAATGAAACCATTGCGTCTCTTTCTGGTTACTTTGGAAAACACTAAAGTTTCCTCCCCATGGAAATGATCCCGTGCTGTGGATCACGCAGAGCTGGAAGAACAGTGACCTTGAAAAGGCCGAGACAGTCCAGGGGCGAGTTTAGCATCGGGGATAATGCAGATTTATAAAGCAGCACTTAGACTGTCCATTTCTAGAAATTCTTGTTCATCGAGAAAGCTCAGACAGAACGCTGGTAACGTATTCTGTTCTGCCCATTCCTGTGCAGGCTAAATGATCACCTTCACCTTATAAATGGCACATCTACATTCCCCTGTAAAACATTTCATTCATGCACGCACTGCAGTTGAGCTGTCAAAGGCAAATATGATCTGCGGACTGTTTTGCTGGTAAGCTTGTAAACTAAGCAGCACTCTGGGCCTCTGACAGATTGTTCCTTTTCCTATGAAAATTAACAGCCCGTCTTTCTTCTTCCAAAGACTGCTGTGAGCACAATGAATCAGGAAAATCCAGGTTCATACTGGTGATGCCAACGCTGTCTAAGACTTGATGGAGCAGAGACCTCAGCTGGGGCCTTAGTTCAGTGAACTAAACTGCTTGCTTTTTTTCCACTTTTGGTTTAATCAAAACCTAAGCATGTGGAGAGTTGGAAATTGCAGATTTCATGTTCTGTCATTAATTTTAACAGATGTACCATTAGTAGAGGCAGTATCCAGTATTGCTAACAAATAACATCACTATGAGCAAGAAATTGAGAGAGGTGGTGAGCCACTGAAATTAGGAGACAGTATTCTCCCGGACAGACCAGAGCCCACTACGTGCCCCCCTTTAGATGCACACATGGAGGGATGCATGGATAAGTGTGGACGTGCGTGTGCCTGTGCGTGTCCTGTTGGTTCTCATTCTCTGGAGAACTCTGACCGGCCCATACACCTCCTCTGTGTTAGGAACGGAGGCCGGAGTTTCACCGAGTTGGTTAGAGTGAAGAAAGCACACTCTCTTCTCTTGACACACTCCCCTCTTGTCCCAAGTGTCTCCTGTGGCTGTGCATCCCCCACCTAGAAGGGTACATGGAAGACAACAAGGACTCAAATGTTTGCCAGATGGATGGTGATGGTCAAGCTGTGGTCCCTCCTTGGTATAGGACATGTCCCATGGAGCCACATGGAAACAAACGAGCATGTGTGGCTCCAGGAATCAGCACCACGGACAGCAGGGTGGAGGCTGCTGTGGTCCTGCCCAGGACCCTGGAGCTGCCCAGGGGAGGAGAAGGGGTCCCCAGAGGATGGAGACGGAGGAAGCTGCTCTTACAGAAGGAAGCCAGTGCAGAGGCAGTGCCCACAGCAATGACGAAGGACAGAGCTCACCCTGGGAACTTCAGCCCACATGTCCCCAGACACAGCTACATTTTCACCATGGTGTGGAGTCCATGGGAGGACTTTAGACCCCAGGCTTGCACAGCGCCCTCCAACTCCAACACATACTGCTCTGGATTCATTGTGGTGGATCCCCTCAGAAGGCTACTGTCCTACTGCCAGGGCTGCAGAAAGGTAACCTCAGTGGAGATGCCGTGGGGGACACACAGCAGAGAGTGAAGAGTGATGTGGATGCTAGAGGGAAGGAGGGGAGGGCAAAGAGAGAGGAGGAGGGAGCAGTCCGTGCAAGTCACACGTGGCAGACTGTAGGATGCTGATAGCACACAAGACGCATGTCACAGCAGCTGTGGTCCCCAGGACACGGAGTCCCAGCCTGGTGCTCGTTCTGCCCACATGCTGCCTCCTTGGGCAGTACTGTTCACGTCCTGGAGTGTGGCCATGGTGATGCCCAAGCCCCCTAGTAAAAGCAGGAATGGGAGAGAGGGATGAGGCACGCAGTACCTGCCAGCCCTCATGGCACATGCCAGCTTGCAGCTACTTCCACCCCAGAGCCTTGAGCGGGCTTAGCTCCACGACAGTTCCAGCAGAGAAGTGGCAGGCGGCTCTGAGACTTCCAGTTTCCCAGGCAGCAGAGTTGGAAGAGGAGTTGGGGTAGCCACTTCTGCAAACCTGGAGGCCGTGAGCAGCTCGGGTCACCCGTGATGTCACGGGACCACATTAACAAGGTGACGAAACACAGTCTGATCTGGAGCATCTGGGAGACTTCCTTGAGCCTAACCTACCATTCCATTGCTGCCTACCTTTCTCAGGGTTCACAGCACCCCCGTTACGAGGACTCCAGTCATCAGGTTCCCCCTGCTGCAGCACGACCTCCCGTTAACCTGATTACTCTCCATATACTCTAGTTTCCAAACAAGGTCTTGAGGGCTGAGGATTTAGCTCAAATGGTAGAGCACTTGCCTAGCAAATACAAGGCCATGAGTTTGATCCCCAGGACCCCCCCCCCAAAAAAAAAAGGAAAAGAAAAGAAAAGAAAGAAACAAACAAAGTCTTGTTCGCGGATTCCAGGTAAGCATGAATTTTGAGGGACTCTGTTTAACCCAGTACTACACTTGATATGATCACACTGGGCACAGAATGAGATAACACATATATTTTTAAGTCT
The DNA here is from genome assembly GCA_004026905.1 of Hystrix cristata. NCBI lineage: Eukaryota > Metazoa > Chordata > Mammalia > Rodentia > Hystricidae > Hystrix > Hystrix cristata. The sequence goes on from PVJO010007569.1 coordinate 15,799, forward strand.
TTAAGGAGAAGATCTATGCATTGTTAAGGCAAAAAAATTGGATATAAAATGGTTCGGTGATACTTAATAACATGAAATGTCCTTTTTCCGTCTAGTTCCTGTTCCTGTTTCTCATTATCTCACAGTGATCATAATTCCTGGAGCTTATGTGTCTATCTTCAGCCTTTTCACTTTATAATTACAATATAAATCCATTATAATTTATAAAATGGTTGCCCAAGCCTTGTCCCAAAGCTCTGGCTTCATCCCCACACATCCACACCCACAGCGAGCAACCGTCAAGGCCCTCGGCCACTCCACTGCTCCTGTGGTCTCTGAATGCCTTCAACGTGCTCCTCAAGTAGCTGGCGTTTACTGCTCATGTGCAGCACCTGACGTCATTGACAGTCTCTGTGTGCACCGTCTAGTCCTCACGGCCACTTCACGGGGGGGGGCACCCTCTGGACAGTATTCACAGTATTTGCAGGAAGGAAGGGGAAGAACAGACTGCCCTAGTCAGGCACGCACAGCTCCTAAGAAGCAGGACGGCGACCAACCCCTCCATCCAGCTCCCAGCTGGGGTCTGGACACTAGCCCTGAACAGGCTGTCCTGGGTCTCCGCCCACGAGCTGCTCTGCTCTGGCCCAGGAGCCAGGCTTGGGCCACCTCCTCACCCAAACTCTCAACACTTCCAGGATGGCACAGCTGCAAGTTCGTCCTCTGCCCACCTCCCACCAATGAATGCCACGGCATTCCCTTCTCAATGGAACAAGTTTTTAAAAATGGACAGTGCTTCTTTCCATCTAGGTTATACATGCTTATCAAGCATGTTTTCTCTCTTCTTTCAACTATTCTCACAGCACCAAGTAAATCTGTGACTACAGAGCATGCAGATAAAATAACATCTCAGGAATTATGAATTTGGTCCTGGTGAAGTGTGAAGCCGTACATCGACTTCACGCAGAAGCCTTCAGAATTTAAATGCACTTAATTTCCAGCTTTTGACAATTTTGTATTTTACGATTGCACACCTTCAATTACCTAACAGCCGTTGCCTCTTAACAGAAAACATCGTGGACCAATGAACAGAGCTGGGTGAAATCCTAACCTGCCAGGATTGCCACCTTTGGCACGTCCATGAGCTATTACACAATTATATGTTCAGACCTCTGGTGGAGACACGAACGTACTGGTAGAAATCTAGATGCCATCCTGTGGTCCCTGAAGCTACCTCAGCGAACATCTCTGGCTCCATCCCCCTGCGTCCTAGCATCCGGTGCTGAGGTAGAGGGAAGGGGAAATGCACAACTTCCCTTCTCAAGGACTGTCTGTCCCATCCTAGGAGCAGCACACGCGATGGGGGTGGCGCTGGCAAACAGCCCTCTCCCCGACTCTGGGACACGGAAGATGCAGACAGTGGTACACTGTGTCATCTTTCCACTGGGCATGTCCTTTCTCCCTGTTTCTTCCTTAATGACGGGACAGTGCTTTATATTTGTTTTAAAACCCAAAGATTCGGGGTTGGAGATTTAGCTTAGTGGTACAGTGCTTGCCTAGCAAGCATAAGACCCTGAGTTTGCTCCCCAGCACCCCCCAAAAATTTTTTTTAAAAACCCTGAAGAATCTAATATATGAGACATTCATATTAAGTCCAACTCTTTTGCAGAAGGTCGACACCCAAGTCCACCCACGTCCAATGCAAACTCTGAATTTTGAGCACTAGATCTATGTATTCTTACAGAATAATTAACACTCATCACAAATCTATCCGCTAAAAATGCCTACGTGCAGCTGGAGGTAGGTGACCTTCTCAGTCCTTGTGGCCACCGTTCCCAAGGCGGCAAGACCCCGGCTCCAATTTCTGTAGGAGTCCGCCTAAATCCATTTATTGACGCTCACATTTCTGAATGGCATTTGTGCTGCTGGCTGTGGAGACGTGGGGAGAGGGATGAAGCTGCTCTCAGTACTGATTCTTCCCCACCACTGTGGCACAGAACCATCCGCAGGAGCCACCTTCAGACAGGGACAGAGCTGGTTACATGCTACCAGGAAATGTCACACGGGCTCTGCTGTCACTTATAGCCTGGTACGAGACATTAAGAACATAAAATTTAAAGTAATAAATGTACTTAGTGACTAAGGATTCAGAATTTTTACTTCTGTGACAATCTAGCAACTGCCAGGAAAGGGTTGGGCAGAAGCTACAGTTTGGATACGTTTGAGGATGTCCCACAAGATCCTCCAGGTCTGTGCTGGAAGCTGAGTGCCCTCCACCTTGTCGTGGAGGGCAGAGGTGGAGAAACTACGAGGAGGTTGAGTCATGGGAGACGCTGCTTGCAGAAAGGGGTGATGTAGAGCTCAGGGACCCTGGTCATCTCCCACGAGAGCAGGTTGCTATGAAAAACCCAAGTCCATGCCCTGAATCCTTGTCTTCTCATCTTGCCATGTGATCCCCTCCACTCCAGCGTCATCTGTCACGAGGCCCTTGGTGGAAGCCAAATACATGGGGCTGCCTGATCTTGGACATTCAGTTTCCAAAGCTCTGTCTCTCAGCCTCAGTACTCAGCCTCAGTTATTTTGTATAGTAACAGAAAACACACTAATACACCAAAGTCATCATGAATTATGTTAACAGGCAATCTCATTTTATATTTTAATGTATAAAACACTGAAGGTATATATGAAATTTATTCTCTGACCCAAGGTCACACTTTAGGGTATGAAATGGATAGAGGAGAGAAAATTTGGTTCCCCAGATTTGTTTAGGAAATGCTAAATCCAGAGGTGTTTAGTTTAGCCTATCAATTAAGAAGCCATCTGACCGATATTGATCATCTGCATAAGCTAGAGGTGTTCTTAGAGGTCTCTGGATGACTCCAGTTGATATTTCCTGCCTCACAGGAAGTGAGAGCATCAACACTTTAAAAATTAGCACCAAAATCAAGATGACTTCAAGATTTCTGTCCCGGAAGACCACGGGAATGATGGCAACATTGACTAAAATTAAGAATCAAAGAGAAAATTTTGGTTTGGCAAGAAGATAGGAGAGATTTTCTACTTTTTACCCGGTAAGTTAGAAAGATAAGGTCGTTAGAAAAGTCGGAAAGCCCAAGCATAAAGAATGCTTCCACCAGCCTCTGGCTGTTCCTTGATGGACAGCTCACCAAAGCTGCTTCCCAGGCAGAGTTCAACCGGAAGCAGCAAGAAAGAGTCCCAAAGGCGGTGGAGGAAAAACTGCTGGTGGAGTTAATGGTTTAGCTGATCTAACTCTGGCCAGCAGCCTGAAGGAGGGTACGATGTGGGCAAAACACAGTCTCCAAACTCAAAAGACACGGTCTGAAATTCAGGTTGCGCTGAGTAGCAATTTCTTCTTAGACTCATCTATAAACGGGGAGTGCTGCGTGTGGCTACCAGGAAGATTAAACCATTAGTCACAAAAAGCTCGAGTAGAATTAATTCACCCTGCAACACGTCAGAGAACAACAACATCAGCGATCACTTTTAGCACGATCGTTTTATACCAGTTGGCAAAAACAGATGCATATTTGGGAGCAGCAAATTCAGCAGAAGAATTCACATCTGCAAGTTTGTTTGTGTCGTCAGTGCCCCCACTCGCTCTGTCTGCGCTGGCTCTTTTTCTTTTGAGTGGTGTGACTCAGAGCTGAATAAACAACCCTAAAAGAATATTTAGAACTTTTCCTTTTCAGAAGGGAAGAGTTGTTGAACACATTCCAGACTGATACAGTGTATCAAAACAACAGTTGAAACTACAATACCATGAGCTTCCAGAACAGAACAACAAAGCATCAAAGGTCCTAAATTGGAACTTACCAACATGCTACATTTACAGTTTTCTACAAATCTGAATTCCTCTTAACCAATATGCTACAAACCTGAGCATAAATACCACCACAGGGACTTTCCTTTGAAAGCACACAGTTGATTCTGTACACTTGGAGAGACCACAAGAGTGCTATTAAATAAGAGAATAACTTATTTACATAAATACATAATCTGGGAGATGTAAACAATCATTTACATGGAAAGCTTTTTTTCTCTTTTACTACAATATTGTTTGCCTTCTCAATTGTGTAAGCATGTACATTTGACTACTGTAGTAGTGGAATGTTATGTGAAAATATTATCGCTGTGATTAAATGAAAACTTTTCCTGAATACATTCCTAGAAGAAGCAAAACATACGCTAGGGAGGCTGAAATGCCTTTACAGAGATTGCTTGGCTTTTCAAAACAATTTCTTAAACTGCAAGAAATTTGTGTTTTCCCTCTAAGACAGTGAAGAAAACAAGTAGTGACGGGCATGTTTCCAAAGCAGGTGAGGGATTCAAAGCAAGCCACAGGTAGGTGGATAGATACACACACAAACAGACACAGACCTGCACACAGCTAGGCAGACAGATCTCTATTATTTTCTACTTTGGCTGGCTCTACAGCCTGAATAAATACACCCTTTATGGACTAATGGACTAAGAACTTGTTTCCCCCCAATTTCACACATTGAAGGCTCAGCCCCGATGCAGTGGTACGGGGGGTTGGAAGGTAAATAGACTTAAGTCATGATGGAAGTAGAGTTTCTGAGAGTGATTCCAGAGCTTCCCGCTCACCATGCAAGGACCCTGCAAGACCAAGCCGAGCACCCTGACCTCGTCCTTCCCAGCCTCCACCGTAGAGAGATAGATGTCTGCTGTTCACGCCACTCGGTCTGTATTTTTATACAGCAGCCCAAGGTGACCAACACATCCTCCAAAGCCACATATTTTAATTTCTACACTGTAATAATGCATGTAAAATTTCAATGGTTGGTAGAAATGGAAACTGTTTTGAGTCCCACGATTGCTTCCCGATCATTTGATGTTAAAGCAGAACGCTATTAGTGTCCACGATCTTTGCTTCCATTAGAAACTTTTCCCTCACTCGAGAGAGTGAGAAAGTTCTATAAGATCCCTCTCTGAGGACAGTCTCCTCCAACGTCTTGAATTTATTTTGTGGTATTTCTGTCACAAGGAGTAAACAAGAACATGTATGGGAAAGGTTTTTGCAGTTCACTGTGCATAACACACATGGAAAGAACACGGGGTGCACGTGTGTCTGTCTTTTCTGCTTCCTCTGTCCCCATCACTTTAATTACCCTACACTTACCCACCTTTCTGGTCACTGTGCCAAGAAAAGTGTGGACTCTCCTCTCCGGCTCCCTCTCTCCCCACTGCCGTTCAACAAACTCACATGTAGAAAGCAATTTCCTCAATCAAACCCATTTGAAAGTTAATCACTGATTAAATAAAACTTACTCTTCGCTTCTTTTGAATTGAAAAATCAAATATGGTTGCTCACTTAAATTTAAGGTTTATACCTTCATTCACATGTAAATGACCTGCTACCCACGATGCACTCATTCATTTCCAACATATAAGAGCACCTGTTAATGAGCCCTTTGGCAGCTATGAGTGGCTACTGAAAGGTTTTAATTTGGCAAAGTTGGTTTATTATCTCCTGCCTAAACCCCTGGCACTAGTCCAGCTCTGCTCGCTCTTCCTAGACCGAAACTGCCCTGTAGGTTCTCAGTTGGTGAATATGCGCCTAGTTCTTACATCACCCTTATATTACCCTCTTGTACCGACTCTTACCAGTCCTTTCTAAAGTCCATCTGCATACACAAATGTCCACCGTAGGCACATGCATGGTGCCCACTGCTTACTGCTTCATGCCTAGCCCTGGAAGTGCCCCCCAGCATCTCCCTCTGTTGCCCTCTCCCAGCCTCCCCCTCCTTCCAAGCAGACCTCCGGGTCGCGAGCCTGGGCCTGCGTGGCAGCTGTCCACCCTGCCGCCGGGGCAGCTCGCGCTCCTCCCCTTCTGTCCGACCTCTGTGCTCAGCCATGGCCATGCTGCCAGGCTTCACATCTGCTCACTAACTGTCTTCCCTTCTGGTTTATTCTTCTGTTTCTATGTAGACCAGAAGTCTCTGAAGCCGATATTCACCTCTTCCTGCTCTCTGATCACCAAAGTGACGGCAGAGTTGCACATCTATGCAACTGCTTAAAAAGGATTAATTCAGGTCATAGGACACAAACGTTTTCCCCAATTGCTATAATGCTCTCTAGTCTCCAAATTCATTACTCTTAATTTCTCTTTAACATTAACTGAGACACTATTTTGTGCTATCTGCAGATACTTTCACAAGAGACCTTATGATTTTACATATACAATTTAGTGTTTCATTGCCTTAAATCAGTACACGACTTAACCATAAAGAGCTGCATCCTACTTTAAGGTTCTCTGACAATGACTGTAGGTGAGGCAGCCGTACCACTTCACTCTTTCACTCCACTCTGTGGGAAGGTGAGGTTGCTGGCTCAGTGATCCAGCGACCTCGTCTCTGCCCTCAACAGGTGCCTAGAGTCATGAAGTACATATAACCCCGAGACGAAATGGGCAGACGGCAAGCAGGAGCCTTCCAGAGAACGTGGCTCAGGCCCAGGCTTGTCTCTTCCAAGGATGGGGGTGACTTAGGTGGGATCTCCAGGCCTATCCAGCTCCCAGAGCCCCACTTCTACCCTGCCTGTTACGCACACAGTCATACGTTCACACTCCACTGCTTTGAAACTCACCAAACGGAATCAGGCAGCAACCCAGTCAGCACTACATATAACTCGGAACCTTGAGGTGGGTCTCAGTTTAACTAGCAAGCCACACAAAACAAGCATCATCTGTAGGAAAACAGATGCACCTTGAGACCACCATATTCAGTGAAATAAATCAGACACACAGCTTAAATATCACATGATTTCTCTCATATGAGATATCCAAAGTATAAACAAACTAAAAAGCAAAATAAAAAAATAAATACGAAACAAGATAGATCTTTTGCAAATGGGAATAAGACCAAGAGATAGGGGGAGAGGGATGGCGGGAGGGGAAGGGGATGTAAAAAAGAATTAAGGTGTGTACATGTGCCAACTCCCCACAATGAATATAGTCATTATGTACTGCAAACATGTGCCAGTAAAAACTTTAATTTTTTTTTCAAAAATGCAAAGAACTACTTGAGTCTTACAGTCACTACTCTTGTACAAAATGCACTGATCAGTCTTTCTAGACGGATTCACAATCCTATGTTAAAACCATGGAAACACATGTCTTACTAAATTTATGATTTTTAAATGATTTTTCCAGGTTGAAAAATACAAATAGGTCAGAGACAGTTCTGACACTAAATGAGCTACAAAAACAAATATTTGTTTCAGAGCCTTGTGGAGTGCAAATTGTGCTTAATGTCTTGTGGAGCATGCCTATTTCAGACTAACTGAACTACTGGTTTTAGAGCCAACCATGGTACATTATATTTGTTTCTTTGAAGCCTTCTTCATTTATGCCCAGAGCGGGAACACTTCACTCACATAGAACTCAAGAAAGTAGAGTCTAAGAACAAGAACAGAAAAATTCATACACAAGAATGTATGAAAGGAAGGAACTTAGTCTGCTGAAGATTTCTGAGATTTGTATTTGCATTCTGAGAAAAGACTAATACCTTGCTGCCATAAGCCAGCCCAGTGTCAGGGTTAAACACTGTGGAAGCAGTAGTCTCCACCAAAGAGCAAAGCCGGGGGCATTACAATACCAGGCTCTGAGCCACACTCCGGAGCATGCCGCATAGCACAGCACCATATTAGCCGAAAACCAGACAGTAGACCAGTAGAACAGAAGAGAGACCCCAGAAATAACCCACATGTCACACGTCCAACAGCTAAGCGATCCTGACAAAATCTCCCTAAAGCTGGGGAAAGGCCAGACTCCTAAAGAAATGGTGCCGTGAAATCAGACACCAGGTACACAGGACAGAAGCTCTCACCTGCTGTCAAAATCAACTCAGAATGAATCAGCGACCTAATGCAAGACGTGAAACAATTAAACTAGTACATGATGACTTTGCCATAGACAATTATCTTGTTTTTGATGACTTGGATCTTGTGTCCCGAGAATTTTGAAGGAATCGACTTTAGTGCTGTGGGTAACTAAGCATGAGCTAATGATCAAAGAATTCTGCAGCCAGAATCATCATCAAAGGAAATAATTTCACTGACAAAAAGTTTCATTCACAGCTTGAATGAATACTTTGAGAGAAAATCACTTGCTTTTCAGACACGTAAACCTTATAAAGCAAAACACAACAGTTTCAGCAAAATATTACCTTTTTTATGTTTAGTAGACTCGCGATTTTTAATGATGTTCTTTGGAAAGAGCATTTTTTTTTTTTCTTGAACAGTTCAGACAGTTGAGAGCCAGCAGCCTCGTTTTTATTTCCCATCAGCCCACCAAATAGCAAAGAAAGGCAGAAATCAGAAAACCCGAGCCCTCCCTGGTCGTGTCACTCACCTTCCTTGTCATTGTGGTGGATGATGGCATCCTGAATCATGTCCGCAAGGCGGAAGCGGACTTTCTGGGTCTTGCCATGTTTCAGCCTCCTCAGGAAACCCTCCTGTTTCTGCAGAGTCCTCTCGCGGTCGTAGTAGGCTTTGATTTGCTCGCAGCGCATGCGCTTGACCAGACGCTGCCGCTGGCCCAGAGGAAGCGACTCCAGCAGGCACTGGTCAATTTCCATCTCGTGGGATCGGAAGACGTTGCATAGCTGGAAGCAACCTGAAAGACCAGAAGCAGAAGTCACTGCACCCAGTGTTACGGCAGCGTAGTAGTGGCCACTCAGCATCATTGCACCCCTTGCACGGTGATAGTAACTCTATCTTTGTGCTGGAAATGAAAATTCAAAGCCCCTTGTGCAGCCTGGGGGGGACAGAGCATGTGGATGTCTCACTGGAGATTTCACGGAGCAAAACAAACGAGAGAATGCAATTTTGCTCAACACAATTGCTCTCAACGCATTCTTTGCTATTTGTATAAACCCACAGCAAAGCTCTACACGTTTACCCAGGGTGTGAACATTCTTTTGTCTAACAGAATAAAGCTAACTGAATTTTATGTGTTAAATTTTGGCACAAAGTCAGCCCTTGCCTTTCTGAACACCCTAATAAAAGTGGTCTTGCACAGGATGAAGATCCCACTGGGTTAATGGGACAGAACGCATCTATAGTCAATATGATACACTGGTCATGTTCCACCAGCCTACTGCCAAACATTCTGCAGTGACATTTACAGAATTTCCAAGAGATCTAACTATGCTGAGAACACAGACAGAGAGGGTGCACAGATTTTCTCTCGCATCTCAAAATCAGTGAATAGGACTGTGGCTGTTGTGTTCTTTGTTCTACAAATACAGTGATTAACAAACTGAATACACTACTTTAGATAATAAAATGTTCACCTTCTCTCAAGGCGCTATTTCCTGTAGCACCACCCAAAATACCTACAATGAAATTGTGTACTAGGCTAAAATTTTAACATGGGAGGAAAATTGAAAGCACTGCAAATCCTGGAACAAATAAAGATTCAGAGAAATCTTTCTATATTATTTTCTTAAGATATTTATCATGTGAGTCCAAAGAAAGAGTAACTATACATGCAGAAAATGTGGCTGATCATATGCACCATCCGAACACACCACGTAGTAAGGATCCAGTCATAACAATACTGTTTCCATTTCTGTTTCTTTGGACACTTTTGAAGTCTTTATTTGCACAAACATCAGGTACATCAATATGACCATCTCTGCTTTGCAAGTAAAGAAATTTAGTTGAGAAAGGTTATGATTTGTTGAAGACTCAAGACATGATTTTACAACAGAGTTAGAAGTTCTCTGTACAGGATTAAGAACAAACAAGGTAAAACCCAATGACTGTCTCAAGCTATGTATTTAATATTCGGTTGCTTTCACATACCGGAAAATAAAGAAGAGAGAGAAATACATATCAGAAATTCTGTTTTTTTATTTGCATTCGAAAAAAGCTAAATATTCTACGATCATGTTTTCATAACACTCCTGATAAGATTTTGTAAAAGTGGTGTTAGAAACCTGACTGGCTGCACAGGCAATGTTCACTTTCCAGCAACTCAAACCAGACGGACAGCAGCAGTCCTGAGAGGGTGACAAGTGCTCTGACTGTGTCGGTCTGACCAGCCACTGCCGTGAACGGCCTGTCGGAAAGTGTTCATCGGTAACGAACGGAGGCTGACTTCCGCTTTCAGCTGCTTAGAAAACTGCACCATGTTTTAATTTATTCACTCTGATGCTCACCACACTTTGGCATCTGCGACTGTCCTTGCTTGTCATCAGGTGCCCAGGGGGCCATCAGGGCCACCAGAAAGCTGAAGAAGCAAAGCAGCATCTCCGAGTGCCGCGTGCTAATTAGCACGTGCTGACGTGACATGCAGGATAATGTAACAGCACAGTGGTCCACCTGTTCTGGGGCCTTGGAAGGGCCTCCTGGAGAAATTGTCAATTAACTTTTAAGGACTCTGCCTGCAGCTCGGAATTCATTGAGGAATCCCTCACACTCTGCCAGAGAGGAGTGACCAGGGTTGCTCTTAATTTCCTTATTTTTCTCTTGAGATTTGGAAGAATCAAAGGCCACAGGTGTTAAATTTCGAGTTCACACATGCATAAAATACTGATTCTAAACCTATTTTCTTGTTAAATGACACCAATGCTTTGACTCCAAATAGTCTATGAGGATTTTTTTATATAATCTATGAATGTATCTAGAAGTTGGTTTTATGATTTAAAACTTCTTTGGGAATTGTGACCTTTCTTTTGCTTAATTACAGGCCATCAGCTCTGACCTGTGTGTGGTCTGATTCATTGCAAACAAAACACGCCAAAGATTACACTTAGTGGAGACAGGAGTTCAAAGCCCGCTACTCGAGCCCTGTGAATGTTGTGCCGAGGCACCAAGAAACACCAGAATGAGCATATTGGTAACGCAGTGGTGAATGAGGGCTTGAGACAGAGCTACACGAGGTCACACGTGCCCGTCCAGGGTTCACGTCCCGGATGCAAGGTATGCTGTCAGCTACCACACAACAGACTCACAGGGGCCACCCGGCACGACTCAGCTGAGTGTTCTTCCCTGACGCCTGCCTCTCCCCTGTGCCGGCCCTATTCCCCATCCATGAAACCAAGTATGGACTGCTCGGTGTCATCTGAGACATTTTCTCACCACAACACACAAATGAGTACTGCAAAGATGCACATAGCGAGACAAGCTATGCTTGTTATCGGTGGCAGAGTGACGAGTTCTCCACAAAATCAGTTCTTCTTCCCCTTAGACAATATGCAGATCCCCCTTTTCTGGTTCCTGGACGTAGCTCACGGGAAGCACCACATGCATTTCACCACGCACTTGCCCTGTGTCACCCTGTGTCACCCTGTGGGCTGCCTCTGGGCTGGGCCTGCAGAAGCCGCCTGGGGGCAGCAGCCATGCATGCCTGGAGTCCTGGTTCCTTTCTCACTGTCCATCATAAGTCCTGCCACAGGCGCATCTTTATGTCCACTACTGTCACGTCTAACGACTGACATCTGGGGGTTATAACCATGACAATTAACATTGTCTTAACTACAGGTTGCCGTTGGGGAGCTATTTTTTTCCAACAGTGCTAAATGGTGATGAAGGGGAAACATGGGCACTTCTGGAAGAAGACAATCAGCCTTACTATCTACCGAGTGGTATACGTGGTACTGATACATCTCTAACACGCACTCTGGTGAGGTGGGAACGGACTCCGATTTGTAGTGTCTGCGAGTCATCGTGGTGTATACACTTCCAGCAAAGCCAGCTTCAGGCCACCTGTGTGACATCAGGAAAGCAGGAGACAGGAAGCGATGCCCACCGCCTGCCACGGGACACCGCCACCTGTGCCTGCCTGGAGAAGCCACGTGTGCCCAGGGCACAACATGCCCTTGGAGGGTGAGCTCCTGCAGCCTTCCTGCACGTCCTGGAGCAGACAGCCTTTGACTTGCCACAAGAGCAGGTGACAGCCAGAAGGCCGCTCAGCAGCTGTGCGTCTCCATGTGGCCAAACTTGAGACTCAACGGAGGAGACACAGAAAGGGAACAGTAAAGGTGCATTTTTGGAAACAATATACGACACTGAGTGGAAAAAGCAGTTGTCCCACCCCGTGGTTTGGAGGACTCCGTATATGGTGGCAGGATCTTATGATTTCAGCACATACAGCAAGCAGAAATAAGAAAAATAAAGTTAAGGGAAAAGGGACTAAAAAAATGAACTCCTGAAATTGTTCCACTGCGCACCCCCCCCCCCCCCCCCCCCCCCCCCCCCCCCCCCGGAGCCTCCCTCCGCGCTGGAGTGAAAACCTCCCGTGAGCTCGCAGGGACAGCGCTGGGGATTTTCACACACTGCCACACAGAGGTGGCAGTGCACTAGAAGAGCACAGACGGTTTGACCCAAGGGACATGTGCGAAAAACTGACTGCTTTTCCAGGAATTCATGGGTGACTGATGAAACCGACCATGATGGGGCCCCGCGAAGCCCAGCAAACCAAGAATATGGTATCAACAACAGGAGAAGGACCTCACTTCCCAATATGCTCAGAACATTACAGAGGTGATTCTAAACACATAGTGCTTCAGGAAGCAACCCCAAGTAGTAATAAATTTTTGACTATCCATTGACATAAAAAAACTTTAAAAATTCACATGAAAATTCGTGGATGAAATTAAAAGAGCTCATAGATATAAATTTATAGCTTTAAATGCTTATGAGAAAGAGTCTCAAAAAATCAATGAGCAACCAGATATGGTGACGCACATGTGTAATCCTAGCAATCTGAAGGCTGAGGCAGGATCACTGAGAGTTTGAGGCCAGCCTGGGCTACCTGGTGAGTTCAAGACCAGCCTGAACTGCATTGAAAAACCCTGCTCCAAAAAGAAAGAAGAATCAGTGAACAAAATATCTGACTCATAAAGTTAGGAAAAAAATATAGGCAGTCCAAACAAAAAAGAAAGATGAAATTATGAAAGAAGGTACACATAAATAAAAATGAAACCAGGAAGAGCAAAAATGAAGAAAGACATGAGGAATGAACAATAGCTATGTAACTTTCAAAAACTACTCAAAACAACACAGAAAATGAACAGATTTATCATCATTCTACTAGTTAAATCAGTTAAGAACTTAGCATTAAAACCAAAAATCAATCTATGCGTGGTGATGCACATCTGTAATCCCAGCACTTGCGAGGCCGAAGCAGGAGGATTTCCTCGAGTTCAAGGCCAGCCTGGGCTACACAGTGGATTCAGGGCCAGCCTCAACTACATAGTGAGATCCAATCTCAAAACATCAAACAAACAAGAGAACCCACAAAAAATGCAAAACCAAAATAAAACAAACAAACAAACAAAAAAAGCAAGAAAAACAGCTTGAATGATTTTGCCAGTACTTAAGGAATGAATAAACTGCATTTTCACCAAATTCCCTGACAGAATAGAAAAGAGATAATAATTACTTCAACTCATTTTCTAAGACTTCCAGGAGCATGACATAAAAACCAAAGGAGGGCAGCACAAGCGAAGAGAGTTACAGGCCAGGTCCTCAGAAACCACACGTGCAAGCAGCCTACACGTAGAGTCGTGAGCCAAGCAGCCCATGAACAGGCAGCTTGTCGGAGGGACACGAGGGCGGCTCGTCTCCAAACACACTCATGTGAGGAGCTGCGTCAAATTCTGTAAATTCAGAAAAAGAAGGCTGTCTATCATTGCTTCTATTCGAGCTCAAACTGAAGTTCGTAGAATAGAAAAATATATATAAAGGAAAAGAAGTAAGGGGCATAAAATGTGTGTGGGAAGAAGAAAACATCAGCTATCATTGTAAATACCATCATCTAAATAGAGAAAGCAACAGCGCTAGGAACGGCCTATTGGGAACCGGCTGTCGGGGGTTGCTGAATTCTAGGCTGTGTACACACAGGAGATAACAACACTTCCGAACCTAACAAAAGGTGTCCCGTCTTGCTGATACATTGGAAAATATAAAAAGATAAATTAAATGTCACTGCTTGATAAAGTTGATAAATGTCATTATGACTGAAAGGCAAATTGGAAATAACAAGTAAAAGCTGCATCTTTCCTACAACCAAGATATGTGCTCTAGAAATATGTGGCAGGTAAAACGAAACACAAAATAAGCTACCACGCAAGGAAAAGGTTTAGGTGCAATGAAGAAACTTTTCACGATCCCTTCCCTTCCCCTTACTTTGGGAGAAAAGGTCTACTTTGCACGTTCTCTCTTCGTTACTTTCTATCCGCGGCATTGGCAAGGGAGCAGAGATGGAGCATGGAACAAGATACACACAAACAAACGCCACGCAAGTGCAGCTGTCAGGCCTGTGACAGTTGTGCAAGCAAATCATTTAGGGAGGAAGCTCTTTGCGGTGAACGACACCCAAGCAGTAACACAGTTTAGGGAAGCAAACGCCTCACCTCACAAAAACTTAAATGAAAATATGTCACCGATTTCAATCCAAAACACAGAACTCTGACACTGCTAGAAGACAGCATAGGAAATCTTCGAGATGTAGACTTCACACCAAGATTCCACCCATAAATGACGGAAGTGGCACGCCAGACCTCGCCAAAACCAGAACCTCTCGCTGCCTCCCCGACGCCGTGAAGAGGGTGACAGCGCATGCTACCGCCTGGGAAAATTACTCCTGACTCGCATATCTGGCAAGAGAACCACATCTAGAGTATGTCAGCCGCCAGGAAGGACAAAGCGAGACGAGGACGACGTCTTGCTCGACAGAGGACAGCAGCAAGACCCGCTGGCGGTGAAGCCGAATCTCTCCTTGTTACACATGCAGCCGGAACGGAGAATACCACATCGCTTCAGGAAAACAGTGTGGCAATTTTTTAAAAAATAACTGTATCATGTGGCACCGTTTTTGGATGAACTTGCACGGCTCCTCACGACCATCCGGGAGGTTCTGGTCTGCCGAGGCCTCGCCGTTCTGAGCTGCAAACGGAACCGCATCCGCCGGTGGGCGTGTGGGAGCGCTCTGCCTCGACCCATCCTCACCCGCCTGCAGAAGCACCAGGGAGACAGGATGGAAACGCCAGGGATGGTGCTGTTTGTGCGGCCAATTATTTGTCTTAACTTTTGAACTGGATCTAGGTGGATATGTTTCTTTCCCTAATGAATGGACCTCAAAAAGCAGAGAGGAATAAATTCTGGCGTAAGGCTCAACATATTCTTGACACGATTGGAAATATGTAACTTAGTGCTCTGTTTTTCCAAGAGAAAACTGAACCATCATCATGAAATAAAAATATTATAATTTCTCCAGGAAAGAAGAATATACTTTATAACTTGTAAATAGAAATATATGTATGGGAATTTAGGAGGACAAGTGATATTTTCACTCTACCAGCTTCTGCCTACCGTTTAGGGAGGCTTTTCTCAGGGACCTCCCGGCCTCTGTTTGCTGAGTAGGAGCGGCTGGTGCTCTGCAGGGTGCCCCATGCTGACGGACGCACACATCCCCCACCCCAAGAACTGGCTGACAAGGTTGGAGGGGTCCAGGAAATGGAAGACCCCACCCTGACCCCAGAAACCATCATCACTGAGAGGCCTACACAGGGTACAAAAACGTGCCCTTTTGCTACAAGAAGACAGGACTTCACAGTGATTTGCGACACAGAGCAAGAAGAAGTAGGGTGATTATAGACTTGCCCGGAGACTACACAGGTGTCCTGCCCTCTGTTCCATGCCTTCGTCCTTTCCTCCATCTTGGGTTCCATCAGGAGCAGCCCCTCCACATGGGTGCGCCGGAAGGCTCCCTGAGACTTTCCTTCTAACAGGCACAATCTAAGACACATGAGGTGATGGGTGTGTAGGCATAAAAATCCTCTTCCCTTTCCTATTAGTGTTCATAGTTGTCACTAAAGGAATGTTTTATTCTCATAAAGGTAAAATCTATACAAATCGAACATAGCAAATAATGTGAGAATTCAACAATAGAAAATAATAAAAGCAAAAGAAATAATAAGGCACATGTGCAAAAGAATGAAGTTGGACACATATTTATTTACAAAAATTAGCTCTACGTGGATTAAAGACCTAAATTTAAGACTATGAAATGCCTTAAAGGAAAATAAGGAAAGACTCCACAATACTGGGCATGGCAGTGATTCCCCGGTTATAACACTAAAAGCACAGACAGGAAGGGGAGGCATGGACAAGTGGGACTTCATCGAATTTGAAAACCTTCAAGCATCAGAAGATACAGTGAACTGCATGAGAAGGCAGTCAACCTATGGAATGGGAGAAAACATGCACAAGTCATGTCTCTGATGAAAGGTTACAATGCAGAATATAAAAGAACTACAGCTCAACAGCAAAAATCAAATAACCTGGTTAAAAATGGGTGAAGAAATTCAGTCATTTCTCCGAAGATGATATACAAATGGCCAACAAGTGGAAAGATGTTCACCATCAAAAATTACAGAAGAAATTCAAGTCAAAACCAAAACAAGATAGAACTACGTATCATATCCTTAATTTCTACTATCGAAGAAACAGAAAATAAAAAATGTTAGTGAGGATGTGGAGAAACTGGAATCCTCCTTCGTTCACTGTTCATGATTGCAAAATGGTCCAATTACTATGTGAACTGTCAGGGAGGATCCTCAAAAATTAAAAATAGGAAAATGATCTGATCTTATAATTGTTCTTCTGGGGATATTGACAAGAAGCTAAATCAGGGTCTCAAGGAGTCGTTTGCACACCCAGGTTCTTAGCAGAATTATTCACAATACCCCAGAGGTGGACACAACTCAGATGTCCACAGATGAATGGATAAGCAAAATCATACATATACATATATATGCTGTATATATATATGAATATTATTTAGCCTTATAAAGGAAGGAAACTCTGTCATACACTACAACATACATGAATAGTGAAGACATTATGTTAAGGGAAATAAACCTGCTACTAAAAGATACATGCAGCAGAATTCCACTTATTAAATAGTCAAACTCTTAGAAAGTAGAATGGTGGTTTCCAGGGATTAAGAGAAAAGGGAAGTTGTATTTCATGGAGAGTGAGCTTCAGATTTGTGAGATGAAAATGCTTGGCTGATCTGTTACACAAAAAATGTGAATATATGTAATACCTTTAGACTGTATGCTAAAAATGTAGGGCAGGGTGGAGGAAGAGGAGGGAAAGGGCATGAAAAAGGAATTAAGATGTGTTATGTGCATGCACCAACTTCATACAAGGAATGTAAACATTATATACTGCAAACATGTCCTAATAAAAACAAATAACAAAAAAATGGTTGTGATGGTAAATTTTATGTTGTATTTTTAATATAATGAAACATGGGAAAATAGATGCAGCTGCATCACAGGGAATTAAAAAATAATATATATATTTATATATATATATATATGGCTTCAATATTTCAGGAAAAATGTAGCAGCAACCATCATTGATCCCACCTGGTAAAATGCTGTAAATTCAAGAGCATAGAAAATAGCTGCCTGGGAAGGAATACACTTACAAGTGTTACACACACACGCACGCGCACATGCGCATGCACACTGATATTTGACCACTCAGCATCCGACAACTCCTCCAGCAGGACTTGTATTCTAAGAGTCCGTCGTTATACCAAGCTTCAGAGATTTTCTTTTTTTACTGCCAATGGAGTGCCAATGAAACAAGGAACAATGAAGATGTTCCAAGATAAGAGTGTGCTCAATTTGAAGCACACCCCCAGAGCCTATAAACCCTCCTGCTCGCTGACAGAAAGTGCTAGATTTTAGCATCTTTGTAACCAAGCTGCAGGGCCACATTCCTCTTCACAGAGCAAAAACAGTGAAATGACACTACATTTGGGCAAAGTCGAGATGGTCTGGCTGCCAGTTGTGTAAAGGTTTAGGTCTGCAAGGTCTGCCCCTCGTAACCCTGCACTAAAATGTTCCTCTCAAAATTGGAGAAATAAACTTCAACTATTTAAATAAACCTGAAGAATAATGTCCCTCAAGAAAGTCAGTAATCTTTTTCATTTCAGGACTTTACAGCCACCTTTGAAAGTTTAAATTTATGTATCTGGGGTCATTCCTTGGGTTTCCATCCAATTATTTGAGCATGTCTTTCTAGTGGAAAAATATGACGAATGCTTTTTCTTTAAATTAAAATGGAAATACAACAAATACACACGACATAAAAATTACTGCAAATTTTTCCTTTTGCACATCAATCTATGCTCTTGCACATCTAGTATTTCCCTTACAGGGCTTCCTTAGTAACATGTTGCTTGCTTATGATAAACAATTTACGGTGGGTGCAGATTTATAGTCACCGGGGCGTCCAGTATTCGATTCTGGCTCACGGTAACACTGAAGAATGTCGCCCTGACGTGTCTGTGGCTCTGTGCCCGAGTGGATCCGGCGTCTGTAAGCCGAGGCTGACCGCCGGGACCCTGCCCTGTGTGCCCGGTCATGCGGCGATGCCAGCACCACGATTCACCTGACAGAGCCGCGGCAGGGTCGCCCAGCCACACCAGGTCCCGCTTCGGAGGTCAGCTGTGTGACTCAGACCCTCACTCAACCATCCGCTAGCCGCCCGGCTTTGCCCGAAGTGCTTCTCCCCGTCTCGCATCCAGCTCGCAGAGCGGCTCCGGTGGCGAAATTGCGAGAAGTTTCAGCAGATGCTCATGGACGAGGACGTCTGGATGAGCCCTTTGAGAGCAGCCCCAGGACAGCTATGGGTGGCACACCACAGTGGGGACCCCGAGCCGGGCTTGCCCCAGTGCCCGGCCTTCGAAACTCCTCTTCCCACCACCGGTGTCTTTGAGATTTGCAACTGCCGATTGCTGCCCTGTCCCTCCCAAGACAGGACGAAGCTTCAGAACTTAAATAGTTCCAGAGGAGGGTGGAGTGCTCGTGTCTACAGCCCCCTGCCCGAGGGCGCTCTCTCTGGGCTCACCCTGAGCAGAACTGGTGTGCACCTTGACCCCGCGCAGCTCTCTGAGCCTCAAACACCAAACCGTCTGCTCTGAGTCCGCAGCACCCCACCCTCAGTCAGCATTTTCAGCTCGGCTGGAAGAGACTCCACTCGTTACTGCTGCCAGACTGGGCGTGCACAGCCAGCCTCCGGGCGCCAGACAGCCGGCAGCAGGCCAGGACCGCTTCGGGGCCCCGCGCCCCTCTGCCGCGGGATCCCACCAGGCAGCTCAAACCCTGGAGGCTGGTAGGGACATGAGCGTGCGCGGCACCGATGGGCACGCACTTGCTGTTCGCAGTTCTTCTTTACATTCTTGCTTTTTAATTCGAAAGTGTGTGTCCGTCCAACTGCAATTACATGGTTGCAAGTTTAAAAATGTAAAAAAAGATTTCATCGCATTCCTGGGGCTAATTCCTTCATTCATCCACCAACTTGTTCACTCACTCAAATACATTTTTAAGAACTTGCAACCAGGTGCGGTGGCACTTTATGAAGCTGAGGCAGGAGAATCACAACTTTAAGTCCAGCCGGCGCAACTTAGTGACTTAGCGAGACCCTGTCTCAAAATAACAATTACAGAAGGGCTGGGAATGAGCTCGGTGCAGTGGTCCTAGGTTCAATCCCTACTACTGCAAAAAATAAAATTAGAAAAAGAAAATAGTACTGTGTTTTCAGCGCAGAGGCATCCCTATGTGCGGTTCTTACGGAGATACACTTCAGGAACCCTAAAATTCGCCCCCTTAAAGTTTTCCAAGTCTCTGGTTTCAGTGCAGTCACAGGGCTGGGTGCTCGGCACTGCATCCCAATTACAGGAGAAATGCAGTCTCCTCCCATTTCTCTCCTCTCTTTACTCCCCGTGAACACTCACGAGCTGTCTCCGCAGATTCGCCTGCTCCGGACAGTTCCCAGGGCTGTCCATTAGGGGAGTCTGCTTGGAAGACCACGCGGACAGCGGAGACTAGGGGGGAAGGAGCTTTTAGGAGACAACGGACCCAGGTACATGACGGGGGAGAAAGGAGAGTCAGGAAGAAGATAAAGTCTCTGCAGTTTTGAGTGGCGGTGACAGTAAGAGGAGACGCCGTCAGTGCAAGAGGACATGCCTCTGACCCTGGAGGAGGAGGAAGGAGCGGGGGCGCCCGGTCAGCCCCTCGATGCACGTCAGCGCCTGTATCTATAGGGCTAACGCCTGCGCCTCAGGAAGGAAAAGTGTGGCCGGCCGTGGGAAGGACGTGCAGAGACTTAAGATTGTGAGGTACGTGCGCCAGCTCCCCGCGATGAATGCGATCATTATGTACTGCAAACGTGTCCTAATAAAAATATTAAAAATAAAACCACGAAAATGAGGGAAAATGTAATATGTGAATTTTGAAGGAGTACATTTATTTCTAAGTAATATCAAAATAACCGGCATTGTTTTTTTTTGACAGATTGTACGAATCTTAGGCCATTTCTATAAGACAACAGCTCATCATATTTTAATGCTAATTAACAAATTCTGCAGGGTGGTACCAGTCAGCTGATCATGAATTGAAGCCTGGCATTATGACTTGCTTTAATGTATAGATTTTATTTTCATAACTTTCATGGCTGGTTTTAAATCAAAAGGGAGGAAAAATGCTTTCTGATATAGAGTGGTATGTGGTTTATCTGTGTGCCTCTGAAATCTTTGAATGTATGTTCGAAATTAATCAAATATCGGGAAAGAGAGGTGCGCCAAACACCCCAATAAACACAAATAGTACAACCCAAATAATTTGAGGATATCATGTCTCACCAAAAAAAAAAAAAAAAAAAAAAAAAAAAAAAAAAAAAAAAAAAAAAAAAAAAAAAAAACCCACAAAGAAAATCATACAAATGAAAAGTCCTCCTCTCTGATTTTCTTCTCTCTTTCCACAGAGGTGCCATGGCTGGCACCGCACAGCTTTGCAGTCAAAAATTCCGGAGGAACCAGAGAGCATGATGGGCCCAGCAGACAGTCCCCACACAGCCAGCCTGGATCTCGGCAGATGTGGGCGAGAGCTCCCAGTCCTGAAGACATCCCAGAGGGCTTCCTCCTCCGTCCGAGTGCCCCCAACCCTCGCCCTGCACACAGCTGTCCAAACTCTGTCCCCTGAGCCAGATTCCTTTTTCTCCTTAGCTGTAGATTGCACTAGTTGGCATAGGGCAAGGTTGGGGTGTACCAGGCTCATTTGGATGGTAGAAAGGGTGGGATGGGAGTTTGGGGGCTGCTCCCATACTTATTTCTTCCAGACCCTCAGCGCCTCTTGCTGTGCTGTCCCCACGAATTCCATTCTATGTGACCTGTCTTGTCTTTTGCAACACGGCCTGTTCTACAGTGTCACAGCTCGGGGGAGGCAGCTGCTGGAGGCCACCTTCCCAGAAGTCTCCTGAGTGAGCAGCACCGCGCTCCTTGTCTGGGGGAGATGGAGGGGAGGCTAGAAAAAGGTCTGAGGCCGGAGGTGGGTGATTTTGACATCCTGAAGACGGAGAAACACAATCGGGGGACATTTAGAGATACAGGAACAGTGCACACATCAAATCTGACAACTTTTAGGGACTGTTTATAACACTGAACATTATTGTAGATATTGGGAAAAGAAAGAAAAAAAATCCCCTTAAAATAAGACCCTGTTAAAGAGTATTAGTGGTAATCATGTATGTGAACTGATTACTATTGAGGACTCATTTTCTTCTACCTAATATTATTGCAAATGCCATTGAAGTGTCAGATTTTATCAGTGCAAGTTTGGTCTTAACATTGAACGCTGAGCCAGGTTTATCATCTGATCGGTCTCTCTTTGCCTCAGAGCCTAGATCCACCTGAGAGCCGGCACCAAGGGAGCCCTCACTGTGGGAGAGGGGACATGGAACGCCCACGCCAGCCACCTCCCCACCTCCCGCCCCTGTCTCCACCGAGATGTCCCTGCGGTCTTTGTCTTGGGGGCTCAGGGACGGCGCAAAGCGCCTGAAATGGTAGCACAAAGCACCACAGAGTAACAACTAAATTCTCCTAAACTGGTAGTAAATGCGTGTCACTAGTATTACCTATTTATAGTCTAAACTGCTGCTGTTAACTACACCCAAAGTTACAAACCAAGAATCTTGAGAGTATTTTTGCAGAACTGAATTCCAGACTAGATTTTGAAACTCACATCTTTGGCATGTTCATATGTGTGACAGTCGCACTCGGATTTGTCTTTCTACACTGATAACAGACACTACTGAAAAGCAGTTTATGACATACTCTTAAATTTTCATTTATGCCCAAATCCATAGATGAAGGCAGAATTAAAAGAAGGTACTAAAAGGTGGAAAATATGTATGAGTGGTAATGACATCCGCATACAAATAGCCACTTGAGTTCCTTAAGAATTCCTTTTTTATAAAAAAAAAAAAAAGAATTCCTTTTTTATGAAACAGCTTTGAATACACTCAGATCATGGGGCTCCCATCGAAAAGCACCACACTTAAAATCCTTCCCATGTGCTAATATAAGGAAATAACAATAAGTTTTATTTCATCTCGTGATTATAATCATCTAGGTAGGTGACACGTGTGTGTATTAATAGACAGGGAGCTGGGTCAGGAGACAGACAGATGACAGATATCTGCTCCAAGGTTCTGACTCTAGGAACCTGGATGGAGAGCAGGCTGGAGGTGGCACAGGAATCTGGGCCAGTGCGGGAGGGGGTCCAGTGTGACACTGTGGGGTGTCATCGAGCCGACACTGCTGGGCTACATAGGCATGGAGGCAGGACTCCTGTTCTGCTAGCAGAATGAGCCGAGGAATTTCTCTGAGGCTGAGAGCCAAGGACACAACACAAAGAATGACTACAATAAGAGGAACTTGGATGGGTGCCAAGCACCGGACCTGAGACAGAGGCGACTGGGTACAAAGACAGGTCCAGCAACATCCCTCTGTACTCAACCTGTCTGAGATTTTAAGAAGACACGATTGTTCATTTGGTATTTGCCATTTCCATGCTTCGTAACTAAATCACAGTGGTTGCAGCAGCATATTTCCATAGCTTCTGCTTGCTGGCTCGCTCCTCCACAGGAGGTCGGGACCTTCACTGTGTCGAGATGCAAAACAAGTCCCACGCCAAAGTATTTGCCACGGCAAAGACAACCATGCAAAAAACTCACCTTCAAATGTCTACAGGGGCTGTGGTTATAAAATCCAGAGAGCGGAGAAGACGGAAACACCCACAAATGAGTGAAAGGAGATAGTGTAGTGTATCCATGTTGTGGGAAACTATGTGACAGTAAAAGAGAACACACCTCTGACATGTGTATCAAGACATGGATTTCAGACACGTTGTATTCTAGGATGACAGCTGGTGTCTTTAAATAACTAAACACACTTACTGTATGACTTACTGCATGACTGTATTGCTCGTCATTTATCAGAGGGAAATAAAAATACAGGTGCACACAAAAACCAATACAGATTTCTATCAGTAAGATTTTAGTCACAGTAACTGAGTTCTTGACCGGGTTAATTTAGATGAGAAAAGGTTCATTTCAGCTCATGGTTTCAGAGGCTTCAGTCCATGGTTGACTGGCTGTGAGGCAGAAATGTCATGGCAGAAGGACCTGGTGGGGGAAAGCCGCTCCACTCATGACATCAGGAAACAGAGCGAGGAGGATCCAGAGGGTAAAGAAGCCAAGTCACATTCCCGTGACCAACCAAGATGCATCCAGAAGTGAGGCTTAGAAATCCTGGGCATCTCTCGAGTCAGTCAAGTTGACCATCGAGGGTCGCTCTCACAAGGTTGTCATAGAAACTTCACTTGCGATACATAAAACAAAACCTGGGAACAACCAGAATGCTTCCCGGCAGGTGAATGGTTCAATACGCTATTGTACAGCCAGGCCATGAAATGCACTCGGTCATACAGACAAATGAAGCCTGTAGACAGAAGTTGGAGGGGTCCCAAGGGCACAACGCTGAGTAAGGAACCATCCTCAAAAGATCGGAGCTTCTGTGACCACACTGACGTGACCTTCTAGAAAGTGACACGATTCCAGGACTGAAATCAGGTCTGAGGCCAACGGAGGCTGAGATTACAGAGAAGACTGACTCCACAAACCACAAGGAAACGCTGGAGTAAGAAACACACTCCAGCTCTCAAGTGTGGAGCGCCTACATGTTGGTGTACGTTTTAAAAAATATACCGATCTATACACCTTAAAAAGTGCTGCGTATCAATCACACCTCAGAACCTGACTTCAAAAAACACACCCAGCAATGATGGAAGATGGCGAAATTTAGAAACAGACTTTCAAATTGCTGTAAGGCAAAATTTTGAACTAGATTCACAAAACACTGAGGCATGTTCTGTTAACATACATATTGTTTTATTAGCACATGCTTGTGATGCATAATGATTAGATTCACTGTGAGTAGTTGGTACCTGTGACACATCTGCAGGTATTTTTGGTTATGGTTAATAAATAAGACAAATTATTTTCACAAAGATGGAAACTGTGAACAGGCGTGGGGCTCTGTCGCTTGGTATAAACCAGAGGAGCCAGGTAAATCAAACGCCTTGCTGGCAGGGCTCTGCTAACATGAAGAAGAGCATGGCGGCCCCTTTCTCGCCTAGTCTCCAGTCTGCGCTGCATGCCACGTGGTTCCAAAGGCTTTCTCCCCTGGTCACTAGAGTGTAGTTTTGGGGTTTCTGGCTTGATGTCTGTGTTTCCAGCACCCTGGGCAGTGCCCATACCTGTCGGGAGCCCAGCAATGGCCCAGAGAGCACCAGCTGACCAGACGGGTGACTGTGGCAGGTGAAGGACAGGCAGGAGGGAGGGAAAATTGTGAATGGGAAATTATAAATAGAGACCTTTCACAGCTTCCTAGGAAGTGGACTGCAATGGCATCCTTAGTCTCATCGTTCAAAGGAAGAAACCATGTACCAGGTCTCTGAGGAGCAAGTGATACAGCAAGCTGAAGAGGACTGAGAAGCAGCCGGGACCCCACCATTGTCCCCCAAGGCCCCACAAGGAACAGCAGTTCTGGCTCCCAGTGATGGCGGAGGCTGGCTGCCTCCTTCGCCATCCTGGCTGCATTCGTAATCTGGCTCACAACAGCAGAGAATGGAGAACTCCCCTCGGTGCCTTCTCACTTCCCCTTCACAGCCACCCCACCATGCTCACAGCTCCAGAGTTCACCTGGGTCACCCACAGATTGCAAGCCTGACCTGGCCCCGAACATTTGCTGTTAGGATTAATTTTGTTTTGCTCTAGTATACTGATGATCTTTGGAAAGAGACACCTTTCTATTTACAGCATTCCGCTTTTAGCAGTGGTATTTCCATTTTCAATCCCAGTCACGTTTGCTCCAGCCCCAACAAGCCTGATTGTACAACATTAAAGGAACACTGGAAGCGAGCTGCAACTTCTTTCTGTCAAAAAAGAAAACGAGTTAAACTGGGTGTAGCTTAACAAGTTTTGCTTGCACGCCCTGGGAGAGGTACTTTATGGGTCACTGGCGAGGGGGAGAAGAGAGGTCAAGGTGCTGAGGAGCCCTGTTTTAGTCAGTTTCTCATTGCTGGGACACAATATCTCTCACCCACAACTTAAAGGAAAAGAGGTTTATTTTGGCTCATCATCTGTAGAGGTTCACAGTTGGCTGGCTCCAAGGCAGGAGGGCATGGCAGAGGGGCTGGTGTAGCTGGCTCAATGGCAGGATGGGCAGGAAGAAGCAAACTCTCAAGGGGAACGAGGGACATACACCCTCCAGGCCATGCTACAATGAATCACCTCTTCCCAGGAGGCTTCACTTCCCCACATCACACCCAGCTGTAAACCCATCAGTGGATTAATCCAGTACCACACACATATGATCTGGTATCACACACCCACAATCCGCCACCTTCCAAAAGCCCCACTTACAAGGCCTTGAGGGGACAACTAGGTATAAACTGTAACAATCTGTTATGGTTTGTGTCTAGATGTCCCCCCCAAAGCCTCATGTGGTGAGTGAGAGATAGCTGGATCTAGAGTGTGTGATTACTAAATTAATCCACTGATCAGTTTGGCATGTTCTGCTGGGATCAAGGATGTGACGCTAGGATTAAGGGTATTAGGATTAAGGATGGGAGTACCGTCCACCCTAAAGCCAGGCAGCCTGGATAAGATATAAAATACAGGAAGAAGATGGTTAGTCCCGTTGCCCACATCCCCTGCTTACCTGGCTGCCTTCTGCCCGTCTGCCAGGCCACCCTGCCTCGGACCCAGCTGACTGTGGACTGAAACCTCTACAAACTGTGAGCCAAATAAATCTTTCTTCCCCCTAACTTTGGGTGTCTGGTATTTTGTCCCAGCAATGAGAGAAAAGTGACTAAGACACAATCGCTGAAGAACAAAAGTGGTAAAGCACTTTGTGGGCCCACAGGATTCTAAAGGTCCATAGAAGAGTTCCGTCCGGAAAGGTGAACCTAACAGGCGATGTTCAGAGTGAGGAATAATGAGCTAGAGATTCAGGATGCAATTCAACCTTTACATGACATTTCCTCCCTCAGTCACGTTCTGTCCAGAGCAATGACTTCTATATTCTCAAAACAGCAGGTACCTCAAGGCACATCCTTCACCAATTTCATATTGGTGGTCAGCTCAGAGCAGCACCCATCTTCCTCTCCTTCTGCTGAGAACTCGAATGAGGAAGAATGGCTGATTAATTCCGAAAAACCACCCCTTAATTTGTAACTGTCTCTCCAGTCATTCCTCATTTCTAGGTAATAAATAATTCAAGCTCCATAGTTTTTCTTCATTCAGAAGACCCTTAAGCTTTGTACCTTTAATTATCCTTCTTTCAACCCCTTCCTCTTAGAAAAGACCTTTAAAGCCAAACTAAACAAACTGAGGGCCAAGCTTAGCATGCACCATTGGTTTATGCACAGTTATCAGTGTTTTCCTTTTGCATTTTATTATCTTGTTTTAAAGTATGGAGCAAGTTCTAATTAGCTTCTCTAACCACAACTATCCCTGGAGACGACATATTACTTGAACTTTCCATGGTGACCTCCACACCGTGCTCTGAATACCTAAGTCAGTTTAAAACACAACAGTTAAGAACCATTTAAACGGACACCAGAGTTACACAATGCACCCTTTAGAAAGCAAAGCATTGTTAATTTGTGATTTGGAACAGACGTGTTCCAATTACTGCACAAGAAATGATTCTCACATGACAATCACCCCAACACACACACACACACACACACACACACACACACACACACACACGCTGTACCAGGGATTGACCCCAGGACCTTGGCACTGAGCTGCAGCTACATTCCCAGCCCTTCTGTCTTTATGAGACAGAGTCCTAAAAGTCACTAGGCTGCCCAAGCTGGACTCAAGCTTGTGGTCCTCCTGCCTCAGCCTCCGGAGTGTTGGGATTACAGGTATTTGCCACCATGCCTGGCTAAGAATCACTTGAAATCACTTGAAACATGACATCAGTGTTTTATCCTAGCATTAATTTCTTTATGAGGACTGGTGACAAAATTCCTTCACATTAAGGCTCAGCCAAATCTGTGTTGTCATTGTGGCTTTTGTGGCACTTGTTACGATTTTCTTTGCTCCCTCCCTGTGGAGACTGGACAAGCTATGGAGGGTTTTACACACAGGTGGTGGCATTGCCGGGTTTTAGCTTTCAAAGGTAAGATGAAGACGCATTTATCAGACACTGTGATAAATATGGCGAATTAAAAAATATACAGATTTCCTGTCCTAAGATACCAACAAACCCTCTGGACACGTGCTCCTCCCCCGCTCCCTGCCTCTGTTTCTCCCCTTAGCAGCCATGGCCTCTGTGTGCTCGGTGCCCGCAGTGCTGAGCACCCCGCCCCTTGTCACCAGATGTCCACCCCTCGCCGGTGACTCCCAAGGTCCTCTTCTGCTTGTCCTGCAACCATGCCACCTAAACCATCTCTTGTCTTGGCTGTTTCTCCTCCTACGTCCTTGAACTAAACCAGCTTTCTCACGACTCCCGTGTCTATTCCAGATGAACAGGTTACCACAAGCCCTGCTGGATGCCAGCCCGCCTCCCCCACCCCCAACCTCAGAGGCCATGTGGTGCACAGCAGGGACCTCAGCGCCTGCTGCTCCTCCAGCTCCTGCACTCCATTCTCTCTCACGTGCACCCGCTTTCCTCTGTCCTCCAGTAATACAGATTGTCACAGTCACTGGGTCAGCCTCCCAGAGGTATCCCTGCTCCCTTCCAATTCCCACGTCTGATCGCACTAACTCAGCTCTTTGCTTTCCAGTCTTACAGGCAAAATATGTGAGGAGATTCCACTTCCAGGGAGCGTGCAAACCCGGCTGCACGCCTCCCAGTTCCTTCAGGAGCTGGACGCTCAGGCGCAGGAGGAAGGGCAAGAGGCAGCTGGCGCACTGCAGGTGCAGAGGCACGTAGGACCTAGCGGTCCACTTGGGCTTTGACGCTGTGAATCTAGAGGTCCTGGCAAAGAGCACGGCCAGGGACAGTGTTTGGAATCCACACACAGAGATATCGGAGATGAAATAACCATTCTCAGTAGGACCTTGCAACGGAAGGAAAGAGCAAAACAACAGGCACAATGGCGCACTGACAGCCAGCTGTTATCTGCTGAAATGTCTTAGAAATAGCTCTCATCAGATGTGCCTCAGCACCCTTCCACCATCGCCATCCTGACCCAAGCTGCGCCCGCTCTCTACCTCGCCGCTGCCGGGCTCAATGCCTCCTCCGTCTTTACTCCAGCACGCTGTCAGAAGAGCCCCATCGCTGGCTTCCCACAGACACTGTGGAATCCGCTTATTCACTTGCTACCGCCACTCTGGACTGTGAATGTCTGATGCGAAAGCCATCTATTTACTCACAGAGACGCTGTACGTAGCGCAGTGTCTAGCACGAGCAAGGGAGAAATCTGGGAACAAGGGGTGTGCACGGAGGCCTGAGCCAGGAGGCGGGGAGATGAAGGGGAGCAAAGGAGTTTGATATTTTGTACAATCATGGTGTGGGAGCTAGACTGTAGTAACTGGGTGAGAAGGTAACCTTGTAAAGAAGTTCAGAAGGTGAACAGCACTATGGGATATTAGCCTGAGTAGATGGGAACATTGAAATAAAAAGTAGCATTTAGCTGTCACTTTAGGAAGAATTAATAACATGCTAAATAAAGAAAAAAATTCAGTAGCCTAGACTGTCTGGTTTAATGACTGAAACACTCTTTCTGCTGCCCCAGGACCTTGGCACTTGCAGCTCTTTCTGCTTGACAGACTCTTCCCCCAGATCCTCACATCTCTGACCCTCTGGCTTTATTCAGTCACTCAGACGTCACTTTTTCAAAGAGGTTTTCCTAACAACGCATTTTAAATTATTTCTTACCCTTGTTCTGCTCCTAGGACATGCACTTAGCTCTTTAAAAATTTTATTTTCTTCACATCAGCTGCTGCTACAAAATTTTATTATTGTTGTTGTTGCTGTTGTTACTACTGCTATTGTTGTTATTTTCTGTTTGCTTACTTGTCTACTCTTCATCTCGCTGGCTGGGAACTTTAACAGAGACACCGGCTGACTACCTTATTGTGTGTCCTCACATCAGAAAAGTGCTCTTGGAAAACAACAGCTCTGTACGATTTCTTTTTTTTTATTAGTGCGTGTTTGCAGTACATCATGATTCTATCCACTGTGGGGAGTTGATAGATGTACATAACACATCTTAATTCTTTTTATGTCCCTCTTCCCCCTCTTTTTCCCTCCATTTCTTTGTCCCTCTAGGGCTTGTATCTAAATGTCCCCCCAAAGCCTCATGCACTCACAGGTGGGGCTTTTCAGAGGTGGTTGGATCCTGGGTGTGTGAATGTGCATTAAGGATATGTGATAAATAATCAGTCCACAAATTGGCTTAGCAAGGTTCTGGGTGTGGATAATGGGAAGGTGCACCCTGGGTGTGGGTGGCACCATCGAATAGACTTCTAGCCTGGATGGGATAAAAGGAAAAGGGAGGCTCCATGCTGCTGCTTCGTGGCCTCCTGTCTGCAATGCTCTGGGCTGTTTCTCCTCTGTGATGCCCTCTGCCAGGCTGCCCTGCCTTGGAGCCAGCTGACTGTGGGCTGAAACCTCTACAGACTGTGATCTAAAACAAACCTTTCCTCCTTTAATTTTGGGTGTTGGGTATTTGCCCCAGCAAAGAGAAAGTAACCAAGACAGTCCCCTTCCCTTTTGCAAAAGATCTATCTCTCTATTTTCTATTATCTATCTTTTATTTTGCTCTTTAATTTATTTATATTTTGGGTTTCTCATATAAGAGAAGCTATGTGATATTTAAGCTTGTGTGTCTGATTTATTTCACTTAACATTATGGTCTCGAGGTGCATCTATTTTCCTACAAATGACTCAAGTTTATCTTTCTTTATGGCAGGGTACTATTGAATTTACAAACCAATATAAGAATGAATGATAAGAAGGAAAAGGAATCGATCCAACACATTTAGGTGTGGAAGGCCCCAGACAGAGTGACAAGCCTTGGAGAATTCAGGGTCACCAGCAGTGGCACAGAGGTGTGTGGTGTGACCACAGGACACAAACAGCCCATGGAATTACTGAACGTCTGTACAGAACCCCATCACAGGAAGGCTAAACAATAGGCGCAAGTGATTAAAATGGCATCCAATCACAGATCCTTCAGATTTGCTTCTTTACTGCCCAACCAATGACACAGAAAGATTTTCTATATAACTTATTTCTATGTAATTAAATATATGCATACATCATGAGAGAGAGAGGTATAGACTTAGATGTGGCTCTCGATAGATCTCTCAGGTGAGAGAGTGCTCTTTCGCAGCACATTTAATGATTTCTATGTTTTTCTTAACTGTATTAGTTTTAGCAGTTCTAGATTTATCACTAATTTGCAAGCATCACTTATTTGAATAACATTTAATAAAATAATGTTGATAATAATAACAGTCCTTAATTATACATGTACTGATATAAAGTATCAGTTTGAATGGGCTGTTCTAGGTATAGAAACATTTATTTGGTGGGATATAGATAGTACCCATCCATAGATCCTACCCTGATGTATATTTTTAATTCAAATTGCTGACTTGGGATTATTTTTTAAGACTAAATATAATGAAATCATTTTAATATTGAAAAATAATATTTGACCTTATTTAAGAAAATAATGAGAATTCTCATGAGAAAGGATTTGTCTTATCAGATATCAAAAGCCACTATATAGCCACGTTAACCAAACAGCAGGTCCTGGGCGAGGCAAAGGAACCAATGTCACTAACAGAAACCAGACATGAACACACTTAGGATTTGGATCTCAGCACAGTGCATGGTCTGGACGTGGAGGTAGAGAGGGCTGAGCAGGGGCCCAGCTCACATCCCCACACATTTCATGTCACAAAGAGGAATTCAAAATATAAAAATCAAAAGGGCTGGGATTTAGCTCAGCAGTACTTGCCCAGCAAACGCAAGGCCCCGAGTTTGATCCCCAGTGGGAGGAGGGGAATCAAAGCTTACGCTAAGCGGGGAAAGTTAAACATTTGGCTTTAGGAAACTGGACCACACAGAGCAACTAGGAAACAAAAATGCTTGAAGAAAACAGAGAGACGTAATTTTCCATGCAACCAGGAGAAATTGAGCTGCAATAAATGCCCAAAGCAAAGATAAAAGACTGAAGAAAGAGGACTATTTTCAGCACAAAGTTATCCATGGAAAATTTAATATTCCTGATATGACAGATTGCATAAAACTGATAACAGAAAGGATAAAAATTCAATGTAAACAATGAAGATAGATATGAAGAAATAGAACTGTTTAAAATGAGGGGAAATTGCTTAACCATTGATAAAACAAAATCTCACAAAGTCTACCTTCCTGTTTCTTATCATTTATCTTTTATTTTACTCTTTAAACTGTTTATATTTCATGTTTCACACAGAAGAGAAACCATGTGACAGCCAAGCCTGTGTGTCTGATTTATTTCACTTACCATTATGCTCTCAAGATGCACCCATTTTCTTACAAATGACTCAAGTTTATCCTTCTCTATGGCAGAGTAGTACCCCATTGACTTTGTGGATATGGGAGAAGGATTTGGGGATGGGTGTGATGGCAGAGAGGGCTAGGGAAAGGGAAGTAAAAGGGATTAAGGTGTGTGGATATGGCACACCAATTCCCCATGGCAAATATATTTATAATCTCAAACGTATGCTCAAAAATTAAAGTCAAATCCTAAGCATCAAAAGAAACTAGATTTCAATGACAGAGTTGGCCTCATCTGAAGAGAGGGACATTTTTTCCAGGCTGATGAGATGCAGGGATGCATGATTTCAGGGCTCGTAGGACCTAAAATGAATCTAGCAGAGTCTACAAGATCTACCTCACACGTGCTACTGAGTTCAGCATCGGCGCTTTTGTGACTCGATGCTTTTTCAATATAAGCCAAAATACCTAACTGTAATGAATTAATGCCTATTAAAAAGAGAAAAACTTCAATAAGTGAATTGTTTAATACATGCAATCAAATGTTACTTAGCTACCAAATATAAGAAAAGAATACTTAGCTATATTATTGTCAGCTACAGAAGATGTCCATGGTGCTGAGAGACGAGAGCACCCAGTGAGAGCACAGTGAGTCCAAGGGACACGTTTAGGAAACAGTAGGCCACGTTTCGGGCCACAGGGACATTCTGAGAAGTGCCAGGACCCAGCCCGGACAAGGACAGGGAGCCAGTGACCGAGGTGGGGAAAGCTATCAGTGACACACAGGACACCCTGGAGCTGGAGCAGGTGAGGCGGAGTCCAGTCAGAAATTAGCTCGCCTGGCGACGGGCTGGTGCGGCTGCCTGGTGGGTTCGGGAGAGTGAGCAGGAGCTGAAGAGACCCACAGATTGGGAAAGAGACACTCGAGCTCAGACACCGGGTGGGATTCAGAGACAGCAGGAGATGCAGAGCCCTCGGAGCATGCGAAGGTGGTGCCCTGGGCCACGGTAGGGAGTGGGCATGGTGGGAAAGCTGTAAGAACCCAGGAGAGAAAGGGGCAGGGAGGAGGGGCTTCGAGGGAGGCCAGAGTCCAGAGCACACGGGCTTGGGGCCAGGCCACAGCGACGATTCCCTGGAGCAGAAGAGAGGTGTCAAGGAAGAGCTCAAGTCGAGCCCCCGGGCAGACTTGATGGTGGCCCACTTGATGTGCAAGTGATGCTTTCTACGCTGCCACTGAAGGAAGAGAGGGCTGTAAGTGGGAGCCACGGCGCCTGCCAGGAAGGTGAGGGTGTGGCCTGCTGCAGACCTGGCGTCTGGACCTGAAACACACCCGTCCTGCTCAGCACCGATGTCCTCCTTCGGGGTCAGCCAGCTACTTTAGTCTCCACACCGAAGTGTGGCAGTGGCAGGTAGGTCAGCCTGGGTGAGGCGTGTTTGTCTTGTATGCGGCAGAGGGTGGGGAAGCGGGGGCTTTGGGCGGCCCCTGGATGTGGACTGGGCGCCACCCCAGGGGGCAGCTGAGCAGCGGGCAGCACGGGCAGGGGCAGGGCGGGCGTCTTCATGCAGGTGGTACTTATGACGGTGGGGGCAGAGAGGGGGAGAGGATATTTTGAGTAGAAATGTTCTTAAACTTTCCTGCCACACCCTGCATCTGCGAGAACTGCACTCTAGCTTTTGACATCTCTGTATGAGATGCACACAACACAGAGTGAGGTCTGCACCTGCGGCATCAGAAGGGAGGCGGGAAGTGACAAGGGTCTACGCTGTTTCTTCTTCGAGTTGTCTCTCTCTTATGCTGCTTAATGTTTTCTTTCTCAAAAGTAAAACATCTCCATTGCAGACAATATTGCAACCCAGAATAGCTTCTGAAACAACGTAATACCACAAGCCAGAGACAACCACTATGAGACTGAGCTGAGCCCTCCGGTGGGCATGGGTTTGACAGTAAATCATAAGCTCTTCACAGGCACCGTTTGTGGGTCGCCCGCCATTCCCCCTGGGGGCTTCCACCACACGCGACACTACAACTGCACACTGCAGGGTCCGGGCTTCGAGGCTGGAGTCCAACCACTGCTGCCTGGCCTGAGTGTGAACGCCGAATGGTAATCAACCGAGGCTGGAATGAGAAGACCAGAGCAGCCTGTGGGTGCTCGAGGTAATGGAGGGACAAGTGAGCCCACAGAGTGGGGCTCGCTCCTGCCAGGGACCAGGTAACACAGCCTGGGTAAACTGAGGCATCAGGAGCAACTTTCAAACTACAAACTGTGACCCTCATCCCAAAACCCTTCCCATGCCATAAAAGCCTCATTGTCCTTTCTGCATTGAAGTCATCCTTCAAAATCCAGCGGAGGATGTGTTCATTCTCTGATGGGAAATGCCCCCTGGCTGGTTCAGCTGCAATGAAATCTGATTACTGAATTTCTTCAGTGCATTGTGCCATTTCCGCAGAGAGGGCAGCATTGCGGAATGATCACATTTCTGTCCATTTAGCGGACAGACACACTCAGAGCACAGAAAACAGGCACATCCCTAGTAAGCAGTTCCTAATCACTTTGATAAATTCACAGGAATGCCTTTTTCCCCAGGCACTGGGAACACAACGTCATTAATGAAAATTATTAATTATTAATGAATTATAAAATTCATTAACTCTAGATTTCATCTCTCATACTGAGGTATTAGAAGAATTATCCCAAATGCCTCCATTGGCTGGACAGCATCACTTCTTTTAGTTTCCTGAAGTTCTGTACCCAGATGATTCAGTGAAACCAAAAGTGAAATGAGGAGGGGCCGGCAGCCTGGTGTCATGTGTGGGGACCAGCAGCTCCCCGAATCTCCACCTGTGTCCCTCTGTCCTTCCGGGCATCTGCCCAGCTCCCTGGCTGCCACGGGCCAGATGTCCGGGCTCCCTAATGAGCACCAGATTCCTGGTGGGGCCATTCGGAGGATTTCAGGCATTTCAGGAAGTAATGGGATTCTGCCCACACAGAAGAACACAAGAGGCAGCACAAAATCCAGCCTAGAGTGCTGCCCTGTACTGTGTCACCAAGAGAAGAATCTCAAGATTTAAGAAGTTCAAATAAAGGACTTTCCACAATTTAAAACTGTTCTGCTCGTGCACAGTCTTTATTAATTAAGGAGCTAATCTACACACTCCCAAGCTGATGAGTGCGTTCATTTCCAAGTCCACACTGTTCTGCAAGCTGAAAGCTTGCCTCTCGTGGTATCGCTCAAGTGAGGCTTTTTTTATCTTCAGTAGTCACAAAGCTGTACTTCCTCTACACATTTTCTACCTCAGACAAGAGAAAGACAAATATTTTTTCCTTCCCAAGCAACATTATCATTTGTAGTCTCCTTAATGACAAAACTCAAGATTCATTCAAAACATGTGTTCCCTTCACATGCTAATGCTACTCAATTTAACATTGGGATGTCCTTTGTCAGCAAAATCCTAAGCGTCACCGGAAACTATTTTCTACAAATTTCATCTGTCACTTTAAGATCATAATATAAATGTACGGAAGTTTAGAGAAAAAAAAATTACATCTAGCAATGGCTTTTGGCTGTAAATATGTCTTCCTCCTCGCCACTGCTATACAGGGGAGGTGGGGTACAGGTTTTATCTAGCTCAGAAAATCCTGCTAACATCCAGGCATTAAAACCCCCTGGCAATCCCACCAGAAAAGCCAGGGACAAACTACGGCACACACGAGCCTCAGCCTACAGCGTTTGCTAGAGTCACCACAAGGTGACCGACACAAGGACAAAAGTTCACAGTCAAAGGTAATCCTGAAGATCAAGCTCACGAGGTAAGCACCAGGTGCAGGCTTCACTAGGGAAACTCAAGAGAAAAATGAATATTAATTTGTATGCACTTGATATGTGCTAATCCCCATACACGTCCTCGTACAATTTCTTTCTATGAGTGGCTTTTTTATTGGTTATTTATGCCATTTTTTAGAGATAAAGTTTTAAAGATATCTGCGCTACAGCATTTGGATAAAAATGGAATTATTTCAGATTTTGAAATTAGAGTGAAGCATATTCAGCCTGTAAAATAGCCTACAAAGCCACCTGTCTGTGTCACAGGTCTGGACGTGGCTTAGCAGAAGACCTGCCTTAATTTTGGCATCTGCATAAAATAATATTTCAAGGAGACAAACGACCACATGTACAAATCATCAAGCTTACTTACAGCACTTGATAAAATGATAGTGAGACATCTTCCCATCTCAGGCAGAAATCTTGCTCCGAGTTCCAGCATTCTCTTGGGCTACAAGGCTCGTCCCCGGAAATGCATTATTTAGAGTCCTTACTCAGGTAACAGTTTACCTTGGGATGCATTATTGAACAGAGGCTCTGTTCCACGGTCAGGCAAAAAGCTTCAAACTCATTCTCAGGCAGCAGCTGGAGTAGAAGCCTCTCGGGTGGGTTTTCAGTCAGCACCATGCACGTGCCGCGTAGCTCCCTTGATTGACACGCTCCCCGTGCCACGCTCCCAGGAAGAGGCAGCCCTAATTGGTGCTCACACACGGCCGCCTGTGCCGCTGGTGCCGCCGGTGCACAGAGGTGTGCTGCAGTGCGGCTCTGCG
Organism: Hystrix cristata; assembly: GCA_004026905.1. NCBI lineage: Eukaryota > Metazoa > Chordata > Mammalia > Rodentia > Hystricidae > Hystrix > Hystrix cristata. The sequence goes on from PVJO010007569.1 coordinate 52,294, forward strand.
CTCCAGCCCTGCTGTTAATGGCTTTTCAATAGCTTTCAAAGGGCAGCAAACTAGGCTGGTGAGTAGGAAGGAGGGAGGCAATGAACAAGGGTCCTAAGTCAGATTTGTGCTCGTTGTCCAACAGCCAAATATAACCAGATTCTTAGCTGGTGGCAGTGCTGATTATTTTTAGTTGCTACCAGTTGCTGTGTGTGAATAGGAAATTGACAGAGATGCTCAAAATAGCCACCTCTTCAATCGGAGGTCTTTTGATCCGCCTCTAGTCAGGAAGACACCGCATTATATTTCACAACACATCCTTTCGGTTATGTATGTGGAATGCAAAACTAAAATCAGCCACAAAAAAGCTTTTGGTTCACAGAGTTTAAAAATTTAGAATTTTGCTACCTCTGCAGACTGCAAAAATTTTAACTGTACAGCCTAACCCAGTGAAGAAGTCTGACTGCACTGGGATCAGAAAGGAACGTACGGTTTCCCAAGGTCCACCATAATCAAAATAGACACCTTACTCACAACAGCTGTGTTACTCAAAGAAATTAAAAGGTTACACTTAAGGCACTTGAAAATTGGTAGGGATTTTGGCAAAACGATACATTTTTATGATCTTTTCTGAAAACAAGTTTCCATAGTCTAAAAAAACGAGTTTTGGATTTTGAGAGGTAAAAATGAACAGTGTGTTAAACATTCATGTCCGTCTATAGTGGAAGTGTAAACAATTCTGTTACCAAGGAAAACTCAGAGTAACGTTCTTATTAAACAAGATCCTAGAACTCAAGTCTATGTGGTAACAGGTCCCAACTCGTCACTGAAAAGCATTCTAGCCATTTTGGTATTATGCTGTAAAGGGGGAAAGTCACGGTTTCCATCACAATAGACTGAGTTCAAATCCAGATTCTGCCACTTATCAGAAGGTCAACTCTGTGCATGGAGACTAGTAAAATTCCTAGTCCTCAGTCTGAAGCTTAGAAATAAAGCATTAAAAAGCCAGGGAATATTGTTGCTGTTCTAGAAAAAATAACCATTAAAATTAATAAGAAAAAAATATTTAGCTATGTATTAAATGACTGCTCTGCATACTTTAGTTTTCCCAAGAACTAAAATGAAGACTTGCAGCTTTCTTCAGTAATGTTGTTTCTTTATTTATTCATTTATTCCACAATTAATCATTGAGAGTCTTGTCATGCAAGTTGCACCATCGTATGCTTTTCAGGAATGAATATACGTCCACAACATAGTCTTCAGGCACAAGGAATATACAGCCTATTTTTGCAGTTTTTTTGTGTGTTTTGTAATGTTCCAATAAAACTGCAAGAGATAACTATGTATATCTATTATTCCACCCTCTCTCCTCTTAGATAAGTACAAATCTTCATTTGCGTACAAAGATGACACAGTGATATGCGAGTGTGGTGTCGGGTCTCTTTGCTGAGATATCCACACCTGGTACTCTTAACGCAAGACTGAACGAGCAGTATGTTGTCTACTTACACCTTCCTGAAAATTGTATGCTTCTACACAACATACTCAGCATACACTTTAAAATATCATTCACTTTTTAAATGATAAAAAAAGAAAAAAAGTGAAAAACTCAGAGCATAGTATACACTAGACAAATGTTATTGAAAATACCCCTTCTTTACCCCTAGAAATCTGTTCGTCAAATAACTTGAACCCACACCCTAAAGGAACTCTCGCCAAAGCAGCTGATGGGAATTCACATCTCTCCCACACGCGCAGGCTCATTACCACATGTGTGACTCTTTCACTCACTCATTTATCCCATAAATATTTGGCAGCTCGTTGTTTTGTGCAACAAGAGACACCTGTGACTCCCTTCCTGCCCACACAGTGCTGATAATCTGGAGAAAGGCACCAAATCCAGCTAACAGCATGCAGCGGAGAAGAAATCACAAGACTAGAGATGCAGATCTGTAAAACGATGCACAGCAGGCAATGCCCAGTCTACTTCAGGGGGTGAAAAAGACAAACTGACACTTGCAGAGATTTGTAAAAATACCTGGCTTTGGCTTCATACGTATGAGCCGTATGTATGTGTAATTTCTCCGGTTTCAGAAGCCCTGTTATCTTTGATATTTGGAAACCACACACTCATATTCTAAACACTATGTGAACTATGTTTAGCTATATGAGGTACATCTTCATATTTTTTGTCATTATCGAACAATAATTAGTTTCTAATGTAGGCATTAGTACTGTGGAAAAATAGACTTGGTTCTATTAAATTTGCTTCCTTCATAAAATAGGGAAAATGGTAATTTAAAATTGATTAAAGTTTCTTGATCTACGTTCTTCCCTAAGAAACTCAACTCCATATTAGGTCCTCACATCAATCATTTTACAGTTCCTTGAATCTCGTATTTTAAATATAATATCAGAGATGATGACTGTAGCAATGAGGACCTGTTGGGGTTATATTGAGATGTAGTGTTAGCAATTCATCTACGTTGTAGAACCAGTCATTAAGTACAAAATTAAATCCACGCATTCAAAAGAAGGTGTTTTTTATCACCAGAAAACTTACCAACTAATAAAGCGCAATGATTTTATTATTTTTCGGAAGTACTACAAAACACTATTGTTCTCCCTGAAAATGTCACATGCGCTATTTCAAAAGCAATTTTGGATAGTTAAAAACCGTGTTTCTCTTTTATGTACCAAATAGCTGCTCACTATGAACACTATTTCTGATAATAAAAATAAAAGTGATGTTTTCTGCTTTTAACTGTTAGCGTTATCATATGCCAGATTTTTTCAAATAAGTCTAAACTATTTTCCAGGCTGCCCTTCCCTCAAATAAATGAAACTGTAAACCTTTCACTTAGAAGCCAGCATCTAAACACTGCACATTTACTCAGTAGATATGTCCCAGTGTGCCCGAGACGAGCTACTGCAGAGGCTCGCTGCAAACATGATTAGATGTATACAGCATGAGCTAGACAATTCTCAAATCTAACGGCTCTTACATTTTCACACCTTATTAAATGATGGTACTAAAACTCCAATTGTCAAAAGTCACTAGTGTTAGGGTGCAAATGCACCACATGCAATAAAGATTCCAGACGAGGACATAAATGACAAACAACGGTCTTTCTGTGGTGCAAATTTAAGCTGTGTGACAGGGGCATCCTTGCTGCTGCCCTGCAAACAGATCAGGGGTTAAAATGCTGGAATTTGATGGATAAAAATCACACTTAGCACCCCCAGCAGAGATGACCCACACAATGGCTGGAGACACATATGGAGCATCATCCCCTGTCCCACGTACTGACCACTTCAGGGTGGAGGGGGCCAATATCTCTCCTGGGAGGAGGACTCTGGTCTAATAATTCAGGGCCCCTCAAAGTTGACAGGGTCCTTTCCTGAAGGCAGCAGAGATGGAGAAATGTGAGTTATAAAGAAGAAAACGGCATCAATAAACTCAGGCCCGGCCATAACGTCAGACTTGGCAGTTAACGCCAGGCGCCAGGGCACCAGAATCTGGCCCACCTTGAGCAGCTGAGTGGGTCCCTGCTCTCTAGTCAAATCCCCGTTCTCAGTCGCTGACTGCTGAGGCCAACTCTGCTCCTAGCTGGCCCCAGAGCCCACCATCTCTCAGACGCCGGGCTCAGGCATCTGTGTGCTCACCTCAGCCCAGCAGCCCCACCTGTCTCCAGCCGGAAGGTGTTGCCATTTAGGCGGGCAGTAGGATCTCAGGGTAAAAAGGAGAGGACTCACCAAACAGATCCACACGGCTGGAAAGACAATGGGACAGATATTGACCGTTCTCGGGTGTCACCGAAGAACTCACCCAGCTGAGCGGTGCTTTCCTGCCTAGAAGGGAACATGATATGCAGAGGCTGGAGCATACTTATCCCTGTTTATTCTGATATTTTCATGGAGTAACAATGGAGGGCAATAACATAATTTAAAAGTTGCTCCTCAAGAGCCTGAAAGTGCTCTTTGGGTGGTTCGACGCAGACTGGCCTAACAGCACACACAGGTGTGTGCCTGGCAGCAGACACGCAGGCGCACACAGCCAGGCACGGCTGCACGAACTGTTCTAATTGCTCCTTTGGGACATCTGGTCACCCATACTTCTTCTGTGAATTTTTTTCCTAATCAAAATGAAATGTTTTGAATTTCAGTGAGTACCAATTAAATTTGAGTATGGAGAGAACATTTGTAAAGCATTTGTAAATTTTTTCACTCAAATGCCAAAATCCACATGGAAATCTCTCCAGCATATGTGTTTTCCACCATCCGGGAGGACGTTCCTGTTTTCAGATGTCATTTCACTTCATTAAAGTGTGACCTTGGGCACAAGCTGCCTGTGTTGCTGTCACAGGGAAGTGGCAGCCAGGGTGCGACTGCGCCTGGGCCGCTGTGTGCTGCGCTGCGGCCAGGACGGGACGCCCAGACGCTGCCTCCGCGCTCACATGCAGGGCGGTCTGGCGGAGGGCAGAGACCTCACTGGGGAAGGTGAGAACTTCACAGGGCTGAGCTGCGGCCTCAACGAGAGCGGAGATGTGAGGTCGAAGACCTGGACAGAGCCAAGCACAAATGTCCTCTGAAGACGCTGCCTGAAGTTATGCTGATGATCGACTTATTTGAGAAAGAGGAAAGGGATCCTGAGGAATATGTGGGCCCATCTTTCATACTGTACCTATTGATAAGCACTGATCTAAAAAATGCCTCTTGAGTTGAATTGTGTCATTTGTTTACAAGTTAATCACCCAGGTGCTTAACGACATACATAGATTTCTTGTTCAGTTTCTGCTCATTCTCTGAAGTTTGTTTTAAGCCCATTTAACCCACAAACTTGTCTCAGTTTATTTTGTTGTAAATAAGTCCCATCTTTCTATGAACTCTATTCTCATTTTTTTCCATGTACCAGTCAATCTGATGTTCCTGATACAGCGTTTTGACCCGTCTTTAACTGCACCCAGGAAAGCTGCTTCCTTGCTGGGTAATTAGTTGCCTGGCAATTAGGCCTTTATTTTCCTTGTTCTCTATGTAGTTTGAAACATCAGTGAACACTCAGGGGGCACGACTGAAGAGCCAGAGGATGGAACCACCACAAAACATCTTCAGGGGCATGACACTTGCTGCCTTCAGCGGCGTCTTTCTATTACTTAACCATTCTTGAGAGAGAAGAAGAGGGGAAGGGGGAGTTGGAAGACAGCCCTGTCTTCATGTGAGCTGTTTCAGTTTACTTGGCTTTTCCATATCTTAGGAAGGTTCCTACGAAATATTGGTTCCTATTTTTCTCCAAAAATAAGACCCAGCTGGAAAATAATCAGCCTTGAAAACTAGAGCTTGAACCGCCAGCCCCAGCCAGCTATCCTGGCCTCACCTGCCTTGGAGGGCCACCCTGAGCAAGAGGACACTGATGGCAGGGAGGGCGGGACGGGCTATGGGGCTGGTGTTTTCTGAGCTCTAGTTTTCAGGGCTGATGGTTTAACAGCTAGGCCATATTTGGGGGGTAACATTAGCGTTTCCGTGTTTGCATAGTTGGGGTGTCAGGTCAAACAGCCTGGGGGCCTTGTGTGATTGCACAGAGAACAACAAGCCTAGGGGAATACAGTGGATAGCTTCCAGGAGAGGTGGGCCTTTTCCCAGCTGTGCATGCGTTCAGGGGCTGTGGCGGGGTGTTGTGTGTGTGTGTGTTTTGATCCTGCAGCACAGGTGTGGGAGGACCCAGCCATCCCTGCGTTGTTCTCTAGGGACTGGGCTGCAGAAAAACAATGAGTCAAAACGGTTTGCTCTCTGGTCCTCGTGTAGTCTGTGATCCATGACTTCGTGTTCTAAATCAGAACTTCTCTTCTTTCGCCCTCCCTCTTTCTTTCTTCTCCTCCTTTTCCTCCTCCTCCTCCTCCACTTCCTTCTTCTCCTTCTTCTCTTTCTCACTCTCTCTCCTCCCTCCCTCTCCCTGGAATGAGGCAGCTACCACAGGTGCACTCCGTGTCACTGGTAAGGCTGATGGGGCCTCAGACGGATGCTGGATCCTTCCCTTCACCGGGGCCCTCTGGGGCAGCCCCTCCTGACTCCCACAGCAGTGAACTTCCCTGTAGACGGAGGCTGTGTTGGGCCTTCCTGGAGCCCAGATTACCTGCCTGAATTTCAAATTCCTCAGAAAAAGAGAGGAAACCACACTGCTTTGTGCGCAGGGCTCTACACTGCAGGCTTGGCACTCAGCAAGTGGATTCTCAAATCTGTTTTCTGAACATTTTCACACCGCAGATGTTTCATTAGCCTAAGGCTGTCTTTATTTAGGGGAAAATGTATTATTCACTGTTTATGCATCATCACCTTTTGCCACAGCTTTGCTGCTTTTGGTGGAGAGTGAAACCCTCTTCACAGTAAGAATTTACTCCATGTTGACCCTGAGCTAGGAGCTAAAGAACTAAGTGTTACTGTTTATGTCTAAATGTCTCCTACGGCCTCATGGGATCCCCGGCAGAAACCAGTTGGAACTCAGGAGGTGGGGCCTGGTGGGACCTGCAAGGTTTTGTCCCCCTTCCTGGCTTCTCCGTTGACCCTCTGCGTCCTGTCCACCATGCCGCCCTGCCTTGGAGCCACCAACTGTGGACTGAAACCTCTACACGCCATGAGCCAAAATTAACTCTCTTCCTTGCAGTTGTGGGTACTAGATACTGTGTCATAGGAACGAGGAAGCGACGAAGACGTTAAACAATAGAAAAGTCCATGCAGGCTGGAAGGAGTTAGGCCCAGACCCTCCCTACGGAGAGTACAAGGAATTACGGGAAGACGATTCTACGAGAGGCAAGGCGCTGTGGGGTGGGCAAGCTGAAGGTTTGGAGGTTTCAGCGGTGGTACCCAGCAGACACCTAGAGGGATGAGGAGAAATTAGGCTACAGAGGTGGGCAGACGTGCTCACGATGTGTTCAAGGAAAAGGTGGTGTGGTCTAGAAGTATGTGGCTGGGTCCGGAGGGAGGCCAAGCTGGGGGCTGGCCGGGGGGTTCTGTTCCTTCTCATGCCTCGTAAGTGATCAGATCTGCAACCTATCAACGCCACTCTTATCAAGCAAGAAGGAGGAGGTGGTGTAGTTGGGAAGGGTCGGAATCATCCCGGGGAGCTCAGAGGGATGGAGGAGTGGGAAGACAGGGCATCCTGCCTCTGTCTGAAGTGTTCATTCTCACTACTGATCTCAAAGTCTCCCTGCATTTCCGCTTCCTTCTTCCTAAGCTCTCCCTGCAGACATTCCCAGCGCCTTCAGACAGACTTGACCTGAACAAACGTGAGGTCAGCTAGTCAATCTAATACCCCCACTCTTTGGCAATATCCCCTCCAGAAGCCCCGGCAGTCGGGCTCAGAAGTACAGAGCTGTGCTGCAGATCAGGAACTGGAATTCACTTCCGGCCATCCCCACGCTCTCCCATGCGCCTGGAATCTCCAGCCTCAGAACAGCCCGAGACTCAGGACTCAGAAAGTAAATGTACAGTGTCATTCTCCTTGACACTATCAGAATAAATAGTCAGATCATTTCAAAGTGATGAAATTATAAATAAACATCTAAGTGAACAGTTCTAGGAAGTGACTTCGCATTTTTCTGCAGGCTTGATTTTATTTAGCAAACAGAAGCACTGACCCATCACACGGACACATCATCCTGTTTGTGTCACCTAATCCTCCCGGCAGAGGGGCAGAGCGCTGCGCTGCCTCCTTTATTTCACCTTCCGGCAGAGGAAGGAACCGGGACCCAAACCTAAGGGAGGCAGTTGCTATCCCTGGGCACTGAACGGGCGAGACTGGGCCCCAGGACACTCGGGACCAGCCCACTCCCTGCTGGGCAGTGAGGCCAGCGCTAGCAGACGCGTCTTCAGGTTCTGATGCATCTGCCACGTTCCTTAATTCCAGCACGTATTTCCTTCTCTCTGGCTCTTTCTCTTCTGCCTTCTGGGTCCCCTGCCCTACTGCTCCCCCTACTAGGGATTGAACCCTGAGATACAACCTCAGCCCCATTTTTTTTTCCCCTGAGAAAGGGTCTTACGAAGTTGCCTAGGCTGGCCTCAAACTTGTGATCCACCTGCCTCAGCCTCTCAAGTAGCTGGGATCACGGATGTGTGCCACTGCACCCACTTTTCTGCCTTCTTCATCCCCACCCTCTCATCCCTGATGAACTCGTTCCTACAAGCCATGTGCACGGAGAGAGATGGGGAGAGGAAAGCAGGATGCGTAGAGCAAAGCTCTGTAGAGAGGAAAGGAGAAGGGGGCACAGAAGCAGGTAAGAGAAGCAGGAAGCCAGCTTTCCCGGGTCAGGGTGGGTGGACCAGCCCCACGCTCTCTCCACTCTTTCTTTCTTCTGTGGTTGGGTTGGTGGCACTGATTTGCTGCTGTGATGCCTCCGCATCTGCATCCTACTGTGGCTTATTTATGACCTGCATGGCTCTCCTCTCAAAATGCTAATAGGATGCTAATACTGTGAGGTTCACTTTTGCATCCCAGAGCATCCATCAGGGTGGACACTGCAGCTTATGCCCCCTGCCACGAATATGAAGAGAAAGGAAGCACTCGGGCTGATTTACAAATGGGAAGTGAGAGTATCAAGGACAAGGGGTGCATTTGTAGTGTGGGACTCATGGTGTGGAGAGGGATTTGAGATTCTCACAAAGTAACTACTCAATAGCAATATTAATAGGCATTTTTCAGTGTGGTAACATATTAAGATCACTTAACGATTGCATTTAGGTTGTTAATAGTGTAGGCATCAGTTCCACACCACCACAGAGGACACTGATATAGCTCTTCAAATCCCAACACGTAGGTCAAGAAAGGGGCATAAAGAAGGTCATAGTGCAACGGGCATGATGAAATATCGCTGGAAGAAAAATCTCACAGGAACCTGATGGGGGATATTTCAAGAGAGTGGAGTTTCTGACTCGGTTCGTTTACGTGAAGTTCAATAAGCAACAACGGCTTACATCAGTCGAGGTCAGAAAAGTCAACTATTGACAAGAAAAATGGTCAGGAGGGAAATTTCTAGAGTGGTGGAAATGTCTAGTTTTGATCTCGGTAGTCGTCACAGGTATATTGAATTGTAAAGATTTATTGAGTTGTACTTGTAAGATTTTACTGCATGCAAGTAACATCTATTTTTATGTTATAAAGAGTGACGCAGTTCTTAACGTGGTAGCAATTGACACTGAAAATGGATCTCAAATTGGCAAAGCTTAAATTGCTCAGAAGTGTCAGTTGAGTCTACATTCATTTCTCCATTCATTCCCTGACCGCTGGCTGCGGGCCCCTCCCAAGGCAGATGCATACACATGGCTGCAGGCACAGTGGGTTCCTGGCATGGCACACAGACACCCACAGTGGAGCATGGCAGATGCAAAAGATGAGCAGCAAGCGGGAGTGGTGGAGCACAGAAAGGTGACAAGATCAGTGGAGAAGGTGCAGGAGAAGGGCGATGGTGCTGTTCCCAGCAGGAGCCCCAACAATCTGTCAGGGAGGCTGCCCTGAGGCAGCTGATGTCCAGAACAGTGCACTGCAGACAGATACAGCTAGCGTTGTCCTCTAGAGACGGTCAGTGCCAACCCCAAAGGGCCTAAAGAGCTCCCCTGCCTAAGCGCATTTACCTACGGATTCCCCAGGCCTTGGGAGGAGGTCCGCAGTTCTGCAAAGGGCTCAAATCAAGGACTTCTCTTGTGGCAGATGGGGAGTGGCTCGTAGATTTTAAAGAGAGCTGTGAAACTGTGAGACACTGTGAAGAACAGATTTGAGGGAGACAAGGTGGACAGAAGGGAAATGAAACGAAAGCTCTTATTATAGTCCAGGCTGGAAAGTTTGTGGGCTTGAGACGGAGACATGGTGGCGAGATGGGGCTGACTGGGTAGAATTCTTAGCAAGCGATGAGATGGGCAGCATTGGGAGGTAGATGTGGTCATGGAGAAGAAGGGAGAAATCTGACCTGGAGATTTCAGAGGGCTTGGGTATTTGGGGAGGGGTCTGTGGGGTGAGAGTAGGGGAGGAAGGAGCCGGCTGAGGGCAAAGAAAACAGGTTATTTTGGGGGTATGATAAGTCTAGGTGACACCCATAAGTAGGTGTTCAGAAAGTCTCGGCCTGTGTAGGGTGCTCTGGTGTTGGAGGGCGCATAAGCTGGCTCAGATGTGTATTTGCTTTCTGTTATTTTCCTTTATCAAATGTGTTTATGGACCTATACTATGAGGTGGGGGTACTAGGCCCCAAGTTACAACCAGGGCACGGACCAAAGCCTCTCCCTGCGGTAGCTTAATGAGGACAACTGGCGTTTCCGGAAACGGGTTGACATGAACTCCGGCAGCAGGGAGCAGAGGTCCACAGGTTTGCGCATCAACGCCTCCGTCCATCTTCTAGGATCGGGACGACCTGCGGAAACAGGGTCTCAGCTGGACACCACGGCATGGGCAGAAGGAGTGAAGCAATGAGAAAGGAGGAAGCAGCAACTCTCAATGTGGTCCTTGGACCGGCAGCAGCTCAGAAGCACCCCTGGGAGACGTGCAGACGGCTGCTCCTCCCAGGGCCCCAAACCCAGGTTCTGGGAGTGGGCCCGGTGTGCTGGGGTGCCAAAGGCCCTCCGTGTGGTCCCAACATGCACAAAGCCTGAGAACTCTGGTCCAGGCCAATACAAGCCTAGAGAAAGAGGGGACAGCCACACTTCTGGAGGAGGAAATGGGAAGCAGTTTTCCTTCACGCGATGAAAAAGCTTAAGGAGGTCGAAAGGACAGAGGGAAGGAAGAAGGGGCTGATGGGGATGTTGCTGGCGATAGAAAATAAAACTGATATAGTGAGAGTTAGCAATAGCAATAACTACTATGTTTCATGGGACACCACCAAGATAGTAAAAAGTCGAACCACAGAATGGAAAAAAAAATCTTTGAAAATTTTGTATCTAATGAGGGACTTGGCTCTAGGAAAAGTGCTCTAAGAACTCAACAATAAAGAGAAAACAACTGAATTAAAAATGCTAAAGAACTCCAATAGACACGTCTCCCAACTAGATATAAAGATACATACAGAAAAAGATGCCCAAAATCATGAGTGGTTAAGGAATGCAAATCAAAATACAGGGAGAGAAACTTCGTAACTGTATGAGCACCTAAGACCAGAAAGCCAGACACTCAGCAAATAGCAAGTGTTGACAAAGATACAGAACCCCGGGACGCTGGTAGAAAACTTGTCACACGGTGCGCCCACTTCGGGAAACAGCTTGTCAGCTCTGCAGTATGTTAAATATAGTTATTTTATTACCATAAAATTCCTCTTCTAGGTGCATCCATGATAGAATTGAAACTATAAGTCCACACAAAAGCCTGTACTGGAATAGTCACAGAAGCATTATTTAATAGTTGAGTGAATGAATGAATGAATGAATGAATGAATAAACATATGGAAACAGCCCAAATGTTCAATTAAAAGAGATAACCAAAATCTGATATATCCATACCATGGAAAACCATTCAATATAAAAATGAATGACAGTTAGATCTATGCTAAAAAATGGATGAATTATGAAAACATTACATTATGTGAAAAAAATTAAGACACAAAAGGCAGTATATAGTATTTTAGTATATGATTCCTTTTTTTATGACAAATCCAAAATTAGTAAATCCAAATAGATAGTCTCATAATTTTTTCTTTTTAAAATGTTTTACCTGGTCTGGGTGCTTTAAATTTACATATTAATTTCAAAGTCAGATTGTCAATTCCTGCAAAAAGGCCAACTTCAGTTTTAACAGGGATTGCAGTTCACTTGCAGGCCAATTCGAGAGGCATCACTATCTATCCACTCTGAAGTCTTTTGATCCATGAACACTGAACACCTGCCCACCTATTTAGGACCTTTAAAATTTCTTCAACAGTACTTTGTAGTTTCAAATGTATGAATCTTGGACTTTTGTTACATTTATCCTTAAGTAGTTCGTTATTTTTCATGCTACTTATAAGTGGAATTGTTTTTATAAATTTACTTTTGGGTTGTTCATTGCTGGCTTACAGACACTTTTGTTATTGTTTAATTTTTTTACTGATCATATATTCTGTGAACTTGCAAAACTCATCTACTAGTTCAATTTTTTAGTGTGGATTTCTTAGGTTTTGTACATGCAAGAACACATCTCTGAAAACAGGTAATTTTACTTCGTATTTCCCAATCTGAATGCTTTTTGTTTTTGTTTTCTTGCCTGAGTGGCCTGATAGACACCTCCAGGCATTTAGTGAATTGCATGGGCAGGAGCAGACATTCTTGTTTTATTCTCCTTTTTAAGGACAAAGCTTTATCAGGCTGAAGATGCATCTTTTTATGCCTAGTTTCTTGTGTATCTTTATTATAAAACCGTGTTAGTTTTTTTGTCAAATGCTATTTCTGAGTCCACTGATGACTGTATGGCTTTGGTACTTTATTAGTTAGATGTATCAAACTAATTGATTTTCTCATGTTGAACCAACCTTGCACTCCTGGGTAAATCCAACCTACTTGTGGGGAACGAATGAACCTTTTTATATGCCTCGGGATTTTGTTCGCTGGTATTTGGTTTAACACAGCCCGCTGTCTGTGCTTTCTTGGAGTGCCTCAGTCTGGTTCGGGGATTGAAGCAGCAGCGGCTGTGCAGGATGACTTGGAAAGTGTCCCCGCCTCTTCTGTTGGGACACTAAATGTGAAGTTAGCTTGTCACGCGTCAAAAGCCAATTGATATGAGCATAACCAGCCGGGCATGTTAACTAGTTGGCTGTTAAGAATCGAAGACAGAGAACAAGTAAAGATGAACTTTAGAGTATCTTCAGCATATCCAGAAATGGGGACATATTTAGATGCGATCACTCATTTACATATTCCCAATGTTTTCACAGGCAGAATGTCACTTCCAGAAAGATTATGTAGATTTCCGCAGACATACAAATGTACCCTACTATATTCAGAAAAAGCTAAAAACCATTATTTTAATCAAATGTAATTGAATTGTAGCCACCCTAAAGCAATGTGTCCAATTTGCCTTCTTGATCTTCACATGCACTCAAAATCAGTCCTCTCTGTCCAAGCATAAACATTATCTGACAACTGCAGTGAGGTTTACCTCCGCCCCTTCCCTCTTAGCCCCGCATGCCCCAAAGGCCAGAGTGCTGTTTCTTGCTCGTCCTGGCCACTTCCCTGCAAGCTGCAGCTTGGTTTCACGCCATGACTTAGTTCCTGCAGGAACAAGCCTTTCTTGGTGTCCATTGCCACTGAGCAGGGGCGGCAGAGCGTGCCGACAAACAGCAGGAGCATGAGGCGGCTTGGCTCTCCACCTGGGTGACGTTCTCGAGGGGTGAGTGTGAGCCAGGAACAGGCTGTCTGGGGTCGCCCCTAACCCTGCTCTCCCCGCCCCACCAGCCGGGCCTCAGCCCTGTCCTGGGGGCTCCTCCCCCGACACGCCAGCTCCTGGCCCCGGGGCATCTGCAGCTGCCACTCCCTGGCCTACTCCTCCATCCACCAGTGGCTCTGTGAACCTGCTTGGGAAAAGACCGTGTCGCGTTTGACATTTTAGCCCAGAGCACTTGGCCCATGTTAAATGTTAGATCAATAGAGAGTCAGTTCTTTGGTATTTTAGAAAGTGCAGGCATTTCTGTCAGGATGGTGCAAGTAATCGTTTCTCATTGGTAGGACCCGAGCAGGCAGCTCATGTGAAGTCTTATATTTTAAAGCATATCATTGTTTTCCTGGTGTCAACACACTGTCCCATTTTTTCCTTCTTTCTTTTGGAGGATTCATTCACTCGTTTAGCATGCAAGGTATGAGACAGGTGAACAGTTTAGGCGTTGTGTGTGTGTGTGTGTGTGTGTGTGTGTGTCCCTCATGGGACTTCTCATGTTCATGTCTCATCATCTGTGAAGTAAAGCTGGTTAAGGGGCTGGGGATTTAGCTCAGTGGTAGCACACCTGCCTAGCAAGCGCAAGGCCCTGAGTTCAATCCCCAGCACCCAAAAAACAAAACAAAACCAAACAAAACAAACAAAGCTTGTTAAAATGTCCGCACAGATGCACATGCATATGTGTGCATGTGTAAAAACCACAGGATCTACTTCATGAGCACGTCACCTGACTCCTACACATCTCGCCTTAACATAAAAGTAGAACAGAAAAACTCAGCAAAAATAGGTTATTTCTGCTTCATGCTTCATGTCCTGCCCAAAACCAGCATTTCTCTCCCAGCTCTTGTCCATCTGCAGGGTGGATGGACACGGCCCACCTGCCTGTCTGCTCTGAGTCTCAGTGTGCCCATCTATGAGGCAGACAGAAGTCCACACCTGGCCCCTGAAGCTGGGGAGGGGACAAAGAAGCAGATGGAACAAACAAGCCCCCCAGATGACAGACGAGATGTGTCCTTCCAGCAATCACTAATTACTGTGGATTCATGGGCAGGCACTAACACTCTTTATTCTGGTTTTATGTTCCCTAAATGGCCTTAGAGAACTTTCCTCATATGCGAATCTCTAAAGATTGTAGTATTCAAATTTTACAAGGCTCTTGGTGAGGCAGATGGTAAAACATAAAAATTGTTCCGATTTTAAGTTGAACTGCATCCAATATTGGCTACGTGTCATTTTCCTCATAGTTCCAAATTCATTCCTTTCTCATTTGTTTCACTGTGACTTCCAGCTTGGAACTTCTGAAAATGATTACTGGGACTCCTTGAATAGGTGCTTTTCAGAGCCCGCCCTGCTGAGATATCAGGGGGCAGAAGGAACATGAGCGAGGTCTGCAGAGTTTGAGGGCTGTGGCTGTCAGAGGTTGCTGTGCTGGTTTCCCTTTACACTTCGCGCTTGCTTACTCTTACTTGTGGATATCTAAGTCATCGGGACACTTAGATCTTTGAAATAATACTTCTTTCACATTCAGACACAAGACACGACATTATTTTCTACATGATATATGTGATACTTAATGGGTATCTTTAATTTTTAAAATTCATGAAAGAATTCATCACTGAAAACATTATGGCTTTTGTGGCCAACGAAGACTTTCCCATCATCTCTTTTATTAAAATAAGTCAACTTAATTTTTTATTGAAAGTCAGGAGATGAACTGCCAGCAGACTTTTATTCGTCTGGAGGAAAAAGCACAACGTAACACAGACAAGATGAAAGTAAAGACATGGCGCCTCTTCTCGATACTGTTTTTAACACCCTCCGATTCCACCTGCCTGGTTTTCCTGGTTCTTCTCTGCTCAGCTTCAAGGTCCCCTCTACCCCGTCACAGTAGCAGGCCATTTGTTTATCAGAGTCCCCGCTGGGTCCAGCAACACGGCAGCCAGGGGGAGAGCAGACAGAAAAGGGAGGATTCACCGGGACTCGCACTGTGAATGTGGCTGGACCGAGCTGGCTTGTACAGCTGACACCCAGAGCACCTTGTCAGCACCTTCCCCCAACCCGGAAGTCTCCTGAGGGTCCGGTGCGTGCCGCGCGACCATAGACCACCGCTCAGGAGCTATGATGGACAGCGTAAGGGAGGAGCAGGAAATAACAAAAACATCTCTCCCTACAAAACACTCACGGTCCCAGACATCTTGAGGTACAGCCCAGGACAAGAATTCCAGCACAGCCTAACCATACAAGGAAGTTCAAGAGGAGAGGGGCTGAGGTGGGAGATGTTAGGGAATCCGAGGTGTTCACTGGAGACCTCTGTTTGCGTCCACCACGGCCCGGTGTGGCATTCAATCCTTCCTGCGCATCGCTGGTCCGCTCGCCGAGCCCTCCACGCGTGCTCTCTCCCGTGGTACTCACCAAGCCCTCTGAAAGGTGCCCTGTTGTGGTCCCCGTGTTGCGGACCAAGAGCAAAGCCCAGAGAGACGTTCGGTCTGGGTGGGGCAGAGAGCGAGTTGTGGGCAGCTGCTCTGGGCGTGGTGCTCACAACTGCTGGCTTTTCCTGTGCTCCATCAATTACACTCAGGACCTTAAGTGAGAAAACCAGTGAGTCCAGCCACTGAACACACAGGAGGATGGTACCTCACTCCAGCGCTCATTCCAGTCAGGCTGTTTAGCGATGGGGGTGGTTTCATGAGATTTCTACTTAAATGAGTAGAATCTTCTCACATGGCCTGTCCAAGGCCCTACATTTTTCTACAAATAGTAGGGGCCATCGTGACCTGCATTAGAACGGAGAAATTAACAGGCTAAGTGATGCACGCTGTAATGCCAGCACTCTGGGAAGCTGAGGCAGGAAGATCACAAGCACAAGCCCAGCCTGCATAACACAGCGTTTAGCAAGACCCTGTTTCGAAATGGCTGGGGGTGTAGCTCGTGTGAAGGCCCTGGGTTCAAACCCCAGTGTAGTCAAAAAAAAAATGGAGAAAAGATTTGTCTGAGATTGAGATCAGATTTCACTATACAGTTTTATATACAGTTTTTGAAAATTTAAGACCAGGAGGAAGAAGTGAAATTTCCACACTGGGAAGCAGTCTGGCTCCCGCTGCACTCAGCGTGGCCAAAGTCCTTCCCTGATCCCCCTCTAGTGTCCGAGTTTAGAACTACGTGTACCCAGCAGCTCCTGGACCTCAGAATCGGCCCTTCTCTCATTCACCTGCTCACTCAGCGCAGAGCAGCCTCAGGCTCCTGTGCACCGGGAAGAACGGAAGGGGCCAGAGCTTTGTGCTCACCCTGGAGCACGCCCAGCGCTTGCCTGTCTGTGCGACCCACTCCGGTACTCTCCTCCCTCCCCGGGCAAAGCCCCCCAAGTTGGGTGGTGGGCAGGGCAGGACCACAGCACCCCAGGGGAGCATGGAGGAGGAAGGGACAGGATCCTCCTGATGGTGGCGCCCAGCTCCCTGGCTGGGGCACCGTGGACAGGCCCAGGTGGCCAGAGGAAGGCACTGAGCCCACGTCATAGAAACACAAGGCGGCAAGGATAGAGACCGAACAGTGTCATGGGGCTCAGAGGTGGCATCGTGGTCAGCGCTCTTCAGTAGATGACGATAGAGAACATGCAGGTACACTGGCTTTAGGGTTAGGGTTTATTTTTGAAGAGGCCATTGCCTGCACCGAGTGGCAAATGGATTCGGCAATTTATCCAAGTTGTGCACAGACAGACACGCATATAAAGAGTATTTCTGAGAACAAAGAGAAAAAGTCAGGAATGGAGAAATGTGGAAGAGAAGAACACAGGAAAGGTGTGACTTAATGTGGCGGGCGGGAAGGAGAGTTCTGGCCTGGTTTGGGTGGGGAAGGAGGTTTAGCCGAGGTGCGCAAATGCAGAAGTATTGCTTGGGGGAGGATACGGCAAATTATTAACAGATGAGTCTCCCTCAAACACCAGTGTCTCTGCGTGGGAGGGAAGAGCTCACGCTTAGAAGCCAGAACAGGCAGGAACTGCGAACGAAGACTTCCTAATAGGCAGCTCAGCATTTCAGTAAATATGGGGTTACACGTTTGAACACCGCCCGGGCTGCCATGCCTGACTAAAATGTTACTGTGCTACTTCCAAATCGGTAATGGGAATCAAAATCAGAGGTTCCAGAAATGTGCAAAGCTGAGAGTGATCATTATCGATCATTAGAATTACAAAGTGCTGTGGGAAAATGCTCCCATCCAGCTGAGAAAATCAAGGGCAGCCTGATGAAGTGCGTGCTGCATTTGAAAACCAGGAGCAGCTCCCAGACCTGTTGAGACTGCTCCCAGCAAGAGCGCCGTGAGGTCTGGGAGCTGTGGGCGAGGCTGTGGGTAGCAGGAAGGGGGACCGGCGGGAGAAGAGGCAGAGGCTAGGACCTGCAGGGCAGTGAGGTGATGACAGTCAGGAGGCCTGGCGGGCAGCGAGACAAGTGCCACTGCATTACGACCCACAGCAGGATACCACAGCATGGAGCTCAGTCTCAGGGAGTTGCATGGGGGTCCCTTCTGTCCTTCACACAGAACCACCCCTATAGCAGTCAGTCAGCAGTGAGGAGTCGGTCTGTTAAGTGATCAAAGGTAAATCACTAGGACAGTCTCCCTGGAAGCAGAAGTAATTATGTCCTTAGCACTCGTGGCTATAGATAGCTCCCAAGTGTAATTCTTTTACAGGAGTCCATATCATGCATATGAATCATCCTTTCAGACATGAGATGGGCTTGCAACTATCATACAGGCCCATGATGAAGGATACAAGACTTTGCTTGTGACCAGAACCCAGTTCTACTGCCAGACGTGGCTTGTCCCTCACAACACAGTCCACTGCTTCAGGAGAAGCAGAAATAGTTACATGTGGACTGAATATTTAAAGAGTATATCAGCCTGCCAGGACATTCCAAATCCATCCCACCATCTAGACATCAACCAGTCTATCCAGCATCCATGAATCTATTGATGTATTCAGTAATCGCTCATAAAGCACAGTTTCCGCACACTGTGGTTCCAGGCGGACGCCTCGAAGGAGCAGAGAAGCGGCTGCAGGGGAGTGCGGTGAGCGCTTCCTTACAACCTTAGGGCACGAGTCAGTGCACAGGAGATCCCCCACGTCTGAGAAAAATCAAGCATTACACCACGATGACCGACATAAAGCATCCATCGGAATGCAGGTCCTGAATTCACAGCATAAAACTGACTTCAATAATTCTCAAGTTTACAAGTCCACTGTAGTGCGAATTACCATGAATTCTTCAGCTTCTTCCCTTTGTTTTCCTAATTTACCTTTTGTGCTGCTCATTGGACATTATTCTCCTTTTTACTTCTTTCAATGTAGCCTTCCTTTCCTCAGTCTTTTTACTACACTTTTCCCCCAAACTTTACAATTAGTATTGTGGTCCTTCTGTGATCTCACCCAAAGCGAGTCTCAAGTTAGTTCCTTGGTACAGGGACATTTTACCTCTCACCAAAATGTCTCTCTATTACTCATACGGTGCATTGAGTGTTGTATCAATTACGAATCACTAGTGACTAAGGAAAAAAAGGGAATTGCCAAGAGGTATTTATTACGGCATGGCTTAAAGGCAAGAAAATGCTGTCCACACATGTGTTACGCAAGGGAAGGCCACTGATTGAGCTGCTCCACTTCCTCCGCTACGATCAGTCACAATCGGCCACACGCAGCTAAATAAAGCAGCACTGTGACAGATAAGCCAATCAAATGAACTCACAGTGAGAGAAAAACACATTCCTCCAAAGAAGGTTGATCACATGACTTAAAAGCAAAGAATAAGTACCTTGAACTTATCTTGAAAGACAATGACGAAGCCAAACATGGGAAGTAACCATCAGACATTTCGAATATATCAAAAATGTCCAACATCCCGAAGCACAAAGATGCCAGATATGTATATTCAGTGGTAGGTAACATATTACAGATGAAGTCCATGAATATTTGCCACCTCTGGCTGACTTTAGGAAGAAGGTACACTCCATCTCAGAGCTGATTAGCAATTC
This sequence comes from Hystrix cristata, assembly GCA_004026905.1. Classification (NCBI taxonomy): domain Eukaryota; kingdom Metazoa; phylum Chordata; class Mammalia; order Rodentia; family Hystricidae; genus Hystrix; species Hystrix cristata. The sequence continues at coordinate 71,666 of PVJO010007569.1, forward strand.
CGAACATATGTACTATCTCCTTATTGGGGAAATCAGTCAATTCAGCACTTCACAGATTAGTCACAACAATTTAGGGTGATATAAATATATCCAGGATGTTCTTAATTACCCAAACTGGCTGTTCTTCTGCCCCTTCCTCAGCATGTACAGGGAAAATCTAGCTCTTGGCTGGTTTTAAGATAAAATGAGTGTTTTGGGGTATTTCACAATATCCTCTTTGAATATTCTTATTTAAAAAGTGCCAATCCATTGTAAGTTATTTGAGATTCTGAGTCTACATTCTCATTTCTAATACTTGCCAATAGGCCCTATCTTTCATTTTCAAACCACAGTCTAGTCTAGTGGGCTTTGCTTGCTGTCGGAAATACAGACGAAAACAGAACCCAGAACAGGAAATCCTCCCAGGTTCTTTCTTTAGCGATGTTCCCTCAATTGAAGATAGGTTTTTTTCCCAACACTTGTTTCACTAAGTACTAAGTGTTACCTTCTATCTACTTTTGCCTTTACATCTGGCAGAAAAATTTTGGTCAAGAAGCAGAGACTATAGAAGAAGAGATTGGTGTAAAAATAAAGTTCTTCTAAAACTATTCAATTATTTTCTGGAACAAAACTACTCTTCAGGATTCTCCAGAAGAGTAGATTATCCATTGACAAGGCAGTCTTCATTTAGCATCACAGCTGCAAGACACAGTGATTTCTCAGAAGCTGAACTCCAGGCCGAAGTTACAAAGTGATGTTTGATTTTTTCCCCCATGTTTTTTTATTTCCACTCCTTAGTGGCGTGTTCTGGGACTATTTTAATTTTTGCAAAATCCTCTGGGTTGAGAGAATTGAAATTATTGCCAAAAATCATTTGAAACTCAAACGAGCATCTCAAAATACTGAAATACATTGAAATGTCAAGATTGCAATAATATATAAAATGGATACCAAAATGTTCATCAGAGAGACTGTAGAATTAAAATGATAAACAAGCTAGAAAGAACCAAGGCGTGGTGAGAGAGGGCACCCCAAAGAGATAGACGTGATCGCTGTGGCTGTGAACCCCTGAGAACTAGAAGCTTAAAACTGCAAATGCCTCTCTTGGCTTCTGGAGGCTGCAAAGTCTACGGCCAGGGCACTGGCAGGACTGGGGTCCGGCGAAGGCCTCTTCCTGGGCTGTTTCCTCACTGTTTCCCAGCATGGCAGCAGAGATGGGGGTGTGTGGGGGCAGAGAGAGAAAGAGTTCTCCTGTCTCCTCGCACCGGAGCCCTCAGCCAGGAGGTTGCCCACAGCACCTCCTGGCCCCAGCCTCTGCTCCAAGCACTGTCGCACTGGGCGGGTTCCACATGTACTGCAGGGAGCATCACTCAGCCCACCGCAGGTGGGAGGAGCAAGTGCATCCTCATGAACTGTGCAACTTCAATAAATAATGGGAAATTTCCTAGCTTGAGTTGCAGGAAGCTTTCTAATTTTCTGCTTTCTCAAAGCACACTCCAAAATCCAGCAAATGTGAGTTTTCAGGCATTAAAATTCAGGTGCAGTGCTCCATGGGACACATCTTCAAAGGCGGATGGCCCATCCCAGGGACAGACTCACTATTATCTCTAACTCATCTCCTGGCAAAGCGGGCCTCTATTCTGGGGTTTCTATATGGGTCAAATCACCTGCGTGCTGAGTTCAAAGTCACGCAAGAACCTCTCAAGTGAAAAGGATCCGTGTGACACCTTTCCTCTCCACATATTTCTTTCCATAAAGAAGGGAATAAAGTCCTCATGGTGAAAAGTATGGTAAAACAAAAAAGCACCATGTAATAAGACTTGCTGGAAAATATAATGTCGAAATAGCTGATTGACTTATAAAAACCATCATAAAATAAACAAGCGGGGAGGCTTTCAAGCTAGCCAGATCTCACTATTAGGAATCTGTCACGGGCTGCATTTACTGAACTTTCCAAAAGCAAATATAAATTGAAAGGAAAGTGGTGTAGTATTGATATGATGGTTGCTGGGTTCAAAGTATGTTCACTTCAAAGTACTCGAATTTCTAACAGAAAGTCAAATAGTCCAGTGAGGATGCTCACGCTCATGTGCCCCCCGCCACTCGCATTTGGGTTTTCAGTTTGGTCTCCTCCTAGGGAAGGTTTTTTTTTTTTTTTTCATAGCAAATTCTATGGTAGCAAAAAATTCTAAAATGATTGATGGAACTCAAGCAGAGGCAAAGTCTCTTGAGTGCATAAGGGTCAACAGTAACGGTATTAATAACACAATGTTAACAAAAGACAGTTACTGGCTCCTCGCGAGGCGCTGGGAACTATGCCAAGCACCTTAAATTCACTGTGTTGTGTGATGTTACTGCCTGATGCAACAAGAGAAATGTTGTAATTACCCACCTACGAGCAGCCTACAGCTTTGAGAGTTCAGCAAATTGAGTGATGTCAAAGATCAGTAAATATCTATTATACATCTTTGTCCTTATCAGAGAAACAATTCTATATGTAGTCATGTGTGTCTGATTTATTTCACTTAAGAGTATGTTCTCGAAGTGCATCCAATTACCTATAAATTTTTCACGTTTATCCTTTTTATGGCAGAGTAGTACTCCATTGTATTAAAAAACAAAAACAAAAACACATCTTCTTTAACCGTTCAGTAGTTGCTGGGCATTTAGGTTGTTTCCAAGACTTAGCTATTACAAACTGTGTTGCTATAAACATGGTTGTGCATATATCACTGTGGTACAATGTTTTTAATTCTTCTGGGAAGATACCAGAGAGGAATAGCTGGGTCTAATGGAATCTCTAGTTGTAATTTTTTGAAGAATCTCCACACTGATTTCCACAACGGTTGGACCTGTCTACACTCGCGACAGTGGAGGAGGCTTCCTTTTTCCCTGCAGCCCTGCCAGCATTGTTATTTGTTGATTTCTTAATAATAGCTATTCTTTCTAGAGTGAGATGGAATTTTAGTGTTGTTTTAATTTGCATCCCTTGAACGATCAGTGATGCTGAACACTTTTTCAAATATTTATTTGCCATTCATATTTCTTTACCTGAGAGGTGTCTATTCAATTTAGATGGCCATTTTTGGATAGGGTCTTTAAATTTGGGGGGTCTGAGTTTTTTGAGCTCTTTATTCCGATGTTAGACTTTTGTCGAGAAACAGCTGGTGAAAATATTTTCCCACTCTGTAGGTTTTCGCCCCACTCTGTTGGTGATTTCTTTTGCTGTGCAAAAGCTTTTTAGTAGGCATAATAGATATTGTGAAAAAGAAAGACAATGTTCAAATAAGAATACAACCAGAGGGGGAAGAGGGGGAAAGGAAGGAAGGGAAAGAGAAAAGAAAAAGAAAAAAAATGGAAAAATGGAAATCAAGCTATTGTAAATAAGGAGGGGAGGGGGACTGGAAGGGAGGAGTGGGGAAGCAGTGCGGAACCAAGACGTATCATACACAGGTACAAATTAACCATGATGAATGTGATCATTATGTTTATCTTGAATATACCAATACATGTTCTTGGTTAAAAAAAAAAAATCAGTAAATATCAGAGCCAGACCACGAACTCAGTTCTGACATCACAGCAAACCCCTGAGCAAGATATTTTTCATCAACTTCCTCACACCCCACACTCTTGGGCAATGTTGCCAACATTTTTGCATGAGAATCAAAATACAAGAACACACCATCTTAGAAAGTCAAGGATTAAAAAGGAGTAATTAGAGAGGTGCCAGCTTTGTTCAGCTGCATAATTTTGTTGGTACAAATAAGTGCAGGGAGGGCATCTGAAACAGGAGGCTGCGAATGAATGGCCAAACGTCTCCACGTAAAACGGAGAAAATCGCCTCACACTTTGAATATAGTCTGCCCTGTCCACAAATGGCCATCGTGAATGGATTTTCTGTTGTTTGCTTTTCTTTCCCTGCATGTACAAGGAGGTAAAAACTCGAATAAAGGACCTCATTTCATCTCCAAACATGAAACTGAGAAAACATGAGTCTGTGAGATCATCAGAAAATGTTATAATTGCTAAAAGAAGTTTAGAGCCAAAAGGAAACAGTAATTTTAGACCTCTATGGTTTCACCAACACCTCAAGGAAGGCATTTGAATTTTTATGTCATTGAGTGGCCTTGAGTTGATTTTATTGCTTTGCAGGTCCAGACAACCTTATTGAACCCCTGCTGTGCGCCCATGTCTTTTCCATGCCTCTGAGCCCATTTTAAAGTGCAAACCACTGAATGGTCCTGGGTCTGTGGGTCTTGCGGGCGCAGCCCTTTCACTCCTGAGCTCTGTGGGCTGAGAAGCAGACGGACTTTTCCACTTGCCACTACAAGGATTCCCTGCGCATGGTCTCAAAGCAGGGACAGCAGAGCATGTGACTGTAGACACGTGACCGCAGAGCAAGTGACTGTAGACACATGACCGCAGGGCATGTTAGGGAGCTTGTGCTGTAACTAGTGGAAACAACTTCCGTGGGGATCACACAGGTCTCTTCTAGCCACACGAGAAGTCAACATGGACCTCTCCATTCCTGATGATTTCTCCCTTAAAACGGATTTTTTCCTATGAAATAGCAAGTCCAGCAACAGAAAATGTACATTTTTCACTCCCATATGCAGGAATATTAAAAAAAAAAAAAAAACTACTCAATCAGCATCAAATTACCACTGGCATGGTACCTATAAAAACATTTTTTTCTACCATGGAAAGAAAAGCCACTTTGGGCTTGTTATATAAATTTTAAATTTACTTTAAAAAATTACAGAAATATAAAATCTGTCCAGACCACTTAACACAAATTACTGGGTTAGAGATAAGAAAACTGACATCAAAGTAAAACAAATTTATTTGTACCTTATCAGCCTTCAGTAAAACAGCAATCTAAATGTCAGAACTTGGAAGGCTCTAACCGTGCAGGGAAATCCCAAGGATTCGGGGCCAATTCCCAGCCCAGGTTTGCCCCTTTCCCCATCTCCTGCACTTAGTCACCATTTATTTCGGGAAGAGCCAGGCACAATGCACCGCACCCAGTGTGTCAAAACCTCTGGAGCCACACTATGTGCCTCGTTCTTCACCTTAGCCCCAGTGTTGAGCTCTTGGTGGTGCTTGGTAAGTTTCTGTAGCATAAAAGAAATGAAAGTAACAGTGATATTGGCCACCACCCACATTTCCCATCGACCTCACCAAAGCAACTCTGCTGAAGGCAACCTGCGAGAGACCCGGGTGCTTTCTGAGCTGGGGTAGCACGTCTCTGGACAGGAAATGGCAGACTATTCCCTAGGGGAAGCCCCAGCGAGGCTCCCGAGGATGAGCAGTCATTTTCACTGTGTGTCCCACTCCCAAACACATCTGTGCACTTACTAGAATATGAATAATGCTAACTGGCTTTCCATTTGGAATCCATCCCACAGATACGGGAGGATTAACAATCATTATGAAACACAGTGTGATGTTATCCATCTTGACCAGAATCATGAGGAACTTCCATTTTTGCAGGTCGAAACCCATCTCATATCAGCAACACCATATGCCGCAAGCTGACGGCAGGACAGACCCAGCTCGGGGGGAGGGCTTTGGGGAGGGGGGATAACAATTGCGTTTTATAAAGTAGGGAGCCAAGAAATGCTGCCTGACCTTGACAGAATATACACAGAGTCCACCAAAAACATGCACACACACTTCGGCAGTTTGTTGCAGTAATAAATCCTGGAAGCCAACAGCCACCACCTGGAGCACCTCTTGGAAGTGTAGAGGCCAAAGGTGACTTGTACTAATCTCGTGATATCTTAATAAATTTGATATTATAATATTTATATGTTTTTCTTTTCCCGATGTATACATTTTTTTCGTTCTCTCCCTTTCCCTCTCTCTTTCTCCGAATATATATATATTCCAAAGGCACATAAAAATCATACTTATATCCAACAGAAGGGTTGCCAGAGAGGGTGAAGAGTGGCCCAAATCCCTGTCTCCAGTAGCGCGGTATCAACGCTGATATCAGCAGGCGATGCCTAGAGAACAGTACTGCGGTGGTAGTATATTATTTAGGGATCTAGAGGTAGATTTCCAATGAAGGTAGAAGCACTGAAATACTTAAGTGCTTTGCCTGGGGTACGAAACTGGCTAAAGAGTGGCACAGGGTAAAGAGACTACAGCACTTCCGTATCATTTGGTTCATTTCAATCATAACTGCATCTCACTTTGATAAAAATACATTTTTGAGTGAGTTAAAAAATATCTAATGCATCAGTTTGCTCTCAGAAATAAGGCGACGCAAGGAATAGCAGAGTCTGATATAAAGGAACCATTCACAAATGATAGTTATCGTTTTTTAAAAGTCAGTGTCAAAGTTGAAATATTTAAGCAGTCTAGACATACTGATCCCCCCGAAAATACACCATGTTTTGTGAAAATAGAACATGTGAAAATACATCATGTCTTGTGAAAAAATGTGTTCAGTTTTAAGTTGCATTATATATAATTTAAAAGCATTTAAAATATCATGTTGATGTGTTGCTAATTATAAAAAATTACTATTTTTCACTACGAACTTCAATTCTTAGATCACACATAAGAATTTGCCAAGGCATTTATAACTGAGAAATCACCTCTTCGCTTCTTTCTGAACTTTGCCAGCAGTTCTTCTTCATGGAGGAAGATTTCCAGAATTTGGAATTGCTGCATTTGTTTAAATTGGGGCTGCGGTTTTAAAGAGAATGATTGCATTAGACTGAGCTGAGTCTCTGAGAAAGCCAAAATGAAAGCAAAGCAAAGCATTCGATATTGAAATTCACACAACTTTAGTTTAAAAAAAAAAAAGGCATTAAAATCTTCTGGGAGAAAATGCAGGGTTAACTCTGCTCGGCTCTGCCTGCTGACCGCCGGGACGCTGAGCCAGCACTGACCCACTTACACCGAGCGAACTGTGGCTCGGACCGGAGAGAGCGCGGCCTCGGCACTGTCCTCGGCTGGGGGAGGCCTGGGTGGGTTCCGGGCCACCCCCTCCGGGCCAGCCCAAGCCCACACACACCTGAGGGCTGACTCCCTCCCTCAAAGTCGACTTAAAGTCAGCGCAGACATGGAGCAGCATAGCCAGCCTTGAAGGCAGCTCCGTGTCCATAGCCCCGGCCAAGGTGCTTCTGTGACTGTAGAGCAGCTCTGTAATTAGGGGACGCCTCAGCTCGCTCAAGGTAAAGAGAGAGAGAGAGCGAGAGAGAAAGAGAAATGCTTGAAACTGTAAAGAACTCTGATCTGACTTGGACACTACTTGTCATGTCCAGAAACACTCAAAGTAGCCAGCGGGCGAACATCACAATCACTACAGTAAATAAATAAATAGCAGGAAGATGACAGCATGGAATGAGCTGAAGCAGGGAGGAGACAGAGGAGAGGGGCTGTGACAAGCGGCAGCTTTATTTGCCAAAGGGGCCAGAGGCTGCTGAAGACCAAGAAACACTCCCCAGCAGGAGGACGGGGCTGAGAGCCCAGAGCGCCGGGCGCTGCTCCGGCCGGAAGGACCCTCAACACAATGTGGAGGATGTCCCCAAGCAGCCACCAGCGCCCAGGAGTGGAATCTTAGGTGACACTCAGAACTGTTTTTGAAGAATTTTTAAGCTCAAGGGCAAGCTCTAAGTCAGGCTGCTCATAAAACATGCCAGTTCAAATTTTTTCAAGTCAGCTGGGGGTGAGGAGCTTTGAACTAATTCCACAAACACATTCAATTTTGTTGAATGAACTAAGTAAACCTAATACTCCCTTTAAAAATGGAGCAAAGCTCACAAAGCCAGTGTGGCCTCTGAATTTCCGATTTGGACGTCCCAGACTCTGAGATGGGTCTACAAAACACAGAAACAATCCACGTCGGAAACAGTTAGAGCTGATTTTCAAGCAGAGATAAAGTTATGGGAAGAACATATTCACAACAGAAGTCAGGATTTTCACATTTTTATTTCACAATAATCCAGACAGTCAAAATGTCCATGAAATATATACACTGGATGTATTTAAGAGAAGTCAAAGATGTAAGGAAATAAGTTTTTTCTGTATATGATCCAGACTTGACTGAGACCTAGTTTTCAGCAAAAGCGAACAGTAAGTGGCCACGAAGAAGCAAGAAAATTCACTTCTGTGAATCAGACCACCACAGAAATTTCTAGTAAGAACGGCAATCAGAAACTCCTGGTTCAAACTCCACTCTTCGTACGGGTCCTGCTCGACACAAGCCTGAATGGTTCTAGAGAGCTTGCAGCTATCCCGGCCCGGCAGGCTGCAGCACAGGACCCGGCATTTGCTCGGCAGCACCAGGCCGCGGGTGTGAGAAAGCGGACCGCTCTAGGGCTGCAGCGGAGGACACGCTGGAGTGCGCGGGCCGTGCGGCGAGTTCCGGGGTTGTCTGACAGTCCGTGACCACAATGTGCCATCAGCGGAGCAGGGCAATGGAGAAGCGACACCGTGAAGGGACCGGACCAGTCCTCTAACACACTCCAACTCACCTGTTAGACGGCAGGCTGCTAATGAGCCGGCTGGCAAGGAGTGTCTTGCAAGAACTGGACTAAACCGGTTAGGACTCAAGATGAGGCTTATTAGTCAAAGAGCACCCTCAAGGTGGGGAAAGTCAGCGCTCTTCACCAAGGTCCCCGGGAGCCCAGAGGCCGGACACTTCAGGGAGACCATGCAGAGAGGGAGGGTGTCGCCCTGCGGGACTGTGAAACATATCAGAAAGTCTGAGAGGACCGGGGCTGTGTCAGGCTGGGGTTGGGTTGGAGCAGCTGCAAGGAAGCAGGTACTTCCTGAAGATGGGGTGCAGAAGAGAGAAAGAGGGACAAAGCGGGAAGGCAGTGACTGGTCACATCGGCCAGCATGGGTGGCCTGGGGGCGGCCTTTCTGTAGCTGACTAACGCAAGTGGCCTCTTCTGCTGATGGTGGTTGGTGGCTGGTGGCAGTGCTTAGGCTCAAGGACCCCTGGACCAGCTCTGCATGCCACGTGGCTCCTGGATATGGGCCCCTCCATCCACTGTTCAGAGGACAAGTGTGGCCGGGTCTGACTCGCTGACAGTGGAGAGTCGGGGGGAGCCGCTTACAGTGGTCCGAGCAGGTGTGTGAGCATTTAACAGATGCGCAGAGAAGGCTCTCGCAGTCGGCCAAGTCCACACACGCCAAGTTTTACAGGTGACAACATCCTAGTGTCATTGGTCAAGGGTAACCCTGTATGGAAGCACTGGCTTATTCCTCGCCTTTAAAATCCACAAGGGAACACTTTCTCTGCAAAGTGTCAGGCCGCAGAGAACAGATCTCTCACCTGCCCTAACTGGTGACTTGAGTGCCGGGTCCAGGACCACATCTCAGGCCCGCCTACCTCCTCCGCTCTCTGC